>BMAW01063798.1:0-50455 GCA_019974015.1 Nephila pilipes | reverse complement strand
CACATATCAAGAGGCCAGGCCCCATGATCCCAGATCTCCAGAGGTCCAACCACGGGATTTCAAAATCCCAACTCGTCATATCCCCGCTTTTGGGAGACGTTTCCTTCCTTCGTCTTGGGAAGAAGCCCGTCCCCAAATTTTTTTCCACCACCACGGGATGGTGGTCTTTAGTTGCCGCGACGATGGATTCACGCTCACCAACGGCGTCGTGTCCTAAGCTGCGAACCAGTGGTGCTTCAAGACCTTGTCGAAATGTCTCACCTACATCAACATTGGTACGGTCTGTGTCACTGATGCCCGATCTAAGGTGCAATTTCGGGCCTTTCAAAACAGCTTACCCATCCTGTCCCCTTGGAAGCGCCTCACCCTCGTGACGCTCAACCATGGGAAAGAGGAGCATGGCTCGTGTCCGTAATGCAATCGCAACGAATGTCATCGTTGGCTGGTGACGCAAGGCATGAGCACGCTCCTGCACTTTCCCATCCATCCCATTTATCACACGTGAGCAACGTTGGTGACGCAAGTTCCGTCCCCATCCGGTCTGGGACAGTATAAAAGGACGAGTGGTTCGGGGCCTTTTCATCAGTAGCTCTTTTGCTCTCAGACACAATGGATGCCTTCCCAGCTGCTCCTTCGTCGACCGTGCGGCCCGTCTGCGTTCCGGACAAGACCGATGCGTTGGACCATGTGGTACGGCAAGGGTTGGTGAAAGCCTTCATCACGTACCAGGAGCCTAAAATAATCGTATTTTTGTCTCGTTTTCTTCCTCCACCTGGTTTCAAAAGAAAACGTTCATGGACAATTTCAAAAGGACGATCCATGAGGCCCAAGTGGAGAATCGCTTTGATCCCGATGCCGTCCAGTGGGAGAAAATTTCTCAAGCCTTTATGAGAAATCCCGATCGAACTTTGAAAAGCGCCGACAAGAGAATGGGGTTCCAATTCAACATGTTCATCGTCAAGTGTTTT
Source organism: Nephila pilipes (assembly GCA_019974015.1). Lineage (NCBI taxonomy): Eukaryota > Metazoa > Arthropoda > Arachnida > Araneae > Nephilidae > Nephila > Nephila pilipes. Next base: position 49,487 of record BMAW01063798.1, on the reverse strand, counting down.
TTACGTTTGGATTGAGAAAGGTGGAGCCGGGCGTGATTCATTTGATTCAAACAACCAATGTTCCCGTGCTCATCTACGAGTTGCCCCCGTCCAGTCGGAGGAGTCAGGCCAAACCCAATTTGTATCGAAGGAGTTTCGAGCCATACGATCAAATGCTCTATCACCGAACGGTCATGGAACCCCACACCAGTTATTCCATTCCGGCAGGAACGCAGTATATTCTGATGACCGTTCAAAAGACGGTCTTTGCTTTGGACGTGTTACCTGAAACCATCCTAACGACCCTGTTGCAAAATGGCTTTCGCTTGAGAGATTTTTGGAAGGCGAAGCATTACCACCAAAAAGCATACAAGCTGCCTCCTCCGACCCCGGCGCATACACCTGTCGAGGAAAGACCTGCTTCGGGTAAAAGAGCCTTGGCCAAGAATTACTTTGAAGTGCCGAGCCGATACAAGAAAATGTTCCGGCCACGAGACGGATCCAGATACCGCCAACACCAGAACCGGCAACCTCAGTGTTCGTTCCTCCTCCAGCATCTGTGGTGGTAGCTCCTCCAACACCTGTGTTTGTATCTCCTCCAGCACCTGTGTTTGTATCTCCTCCAGCACCTGTGGCAGTCTCTCCTCCAGCACCTGTGGTGGTAGCTCCTCCAGCACCTGTGATGGTTTCTCCTCCGGCACCTGTGACTGTCTCTCCTCCAACTCCAGTGTTTGTATCTCCTCCTCCCCCAGAGACTCTTGCACCTGTGGCGGCCCCAGCTCTACCTGAGCCTACCCTGACAGAGGACCAACAGACATACAATGAATTAATGGATGCGGTGTTTGCACCTGGTGATTTCTCCCAGCTTCAATTCCTTGACGAATACTGTATACCAGAAACAATTCCCATGCCTCACGTCCACTCCAACGAGCCCCAGGTGCTTCACACCGTACCACCCCTTTTCCAGGAGGAGGAATTAATATCCTTTCAGAATGGGTTTGAAACCAGCTTGGCATTGGAATCATCCGGCGGGCCATTAGATTTGACAATGCCGAAAGACAATGGACTCAAACAATGAAAATCATTTCAAATTGGGTTTCAACCCATCTTACCCTTGGATCTAAGTTGTCAAAAAAATGTGTGTGTAGAAATTGTATGTACTTGTAAATTTTTTGTAAATAAAAAAATGATTATTATCTGAAACTTGTGTCATTTTTTTCTCCAAACAAACAACAATCTTGGAAAGAGGCTTTTTTCAAATCTTGTTGCTCCTCACGACGCCCATTTTCTGAAATCCTTCCACTGTTTAGGTGTCATTTTTCTTTCACAAAACAAGTCTTGAGACGATGGCTTCGCTCCAAAGTTTGTTGGAACAATGTCGGAATCGGATCACCATTGTCTTTGGCAATGTGGGTCGGTGGCCGGATCGCGTCACGTATTACGAAGCCGATTATCCTTACCTCGTTTTGTTTGAACCCAACTTTGGCATTCACATCCCTCGCCTCATTGGAAAAACGGTCGTCGTCTTTTCGAGTCATTTGGATTTGACGTGGGATCCGGGTGTGGTCTTGCGCACGTTTCAACTCGGTCGTCCCCTGTCCCATCACGTCCAGGACGCGTTTCAACCCAAGCATCCGAATGCTTATGCAGTCGACGTGACGTCTTGTAGGACGTTGGCAGAGGCCTACGTTCGCTGGTTGACGTGGTTGGATGCGTGGGAAATGCATCGGAAGGATGCTCTTCCCTGGCGTATCGTGTGTCCCCAAGGATGGAAACGGACCTTGGGGAAGCACGTGGAACGCTCCCATTGGCAGGCGTTGACCCATAATCTACCAGAGCAGTCGTTTGACGTTATCTTTCCGCTTCTCAAGAGTATATAAGGCGAGACATTCGCAGCAGCCACTCATTCTGATTTTTGACTCAGAGCACCTTACAATGCCTCGTGCAACTCTTTTCGCACCCGCCAATGTGTTTCACTATCACTTACGTGCCATGCCGGTAGAATTGTCTCTGGCGACCATCCCGGTCGATGGAAGGGATCCTCAGGTAGCCGTCATTACCGTGGACCACAGTGACCTGCCCGTGACGTCCAAGGATCAGAGGACCAATCGCTACATCAATGAACTCTTACGCTTCCCTCGGCAGATCCCTGGCAGCGTGCCGGAGCAGCATCTCTCCTTCTATGTGAAGGGGAAATATTACTATCTATCCCATGGGGAAGAGAGCCTCGTCTTGGTGAAAGGGGATGTTCAACGAAAAATGTTTCGGGAATTGGGAATCGAAAGCAATTCCCTGGACTCCTTGCCAAAATTTAGGGAGTTGGAATACCCCACCTTGCCCGAATACCTGCACGGTGACGTGCACGAAGATGGAGATATTTCGGAATGTACGATGGTGAAAAGTTACCGGTTTGCAAGATATCTGAGCCGTGTGCAAACAATCCTGTCTGAACTGGAACGAAAAAGCATGGAAAATTGAACTTTTAATGGACATTTTAAAAAACGTTATTACCGAAAAAAGGGGGACCGAGTCGACTGTTTTTTGTCGACTGGGTCCCCTTTTTTTCAAAACACACAATACGCCAAAGTTGGAACGTATCTCTTTCAAAACTTGTGATTTACTGCAGAAAAGGTGATACATTTTCATAAGGTTGGACTTTTACATTATGATGATAACAATGGAAGCCCTTCCCCAGCCACAGGATGCTATGTTTCCTCAACCTGAACACTCCCTCCTAGCGACAGGATGCACTCTCCCATCACACTTCCGCTTCTGTCGGGTATAAAAGGCGATTCTCTCGCAGCAAAAGACATTCTGATTTTTGACTCAGAGTTCTTTACAATGCCTCGTCTAGCTTTCTTTGCCCACGCCAACGTGTTTCAGCATCATGGAGAGCCTGTGCCCGTGGAAATTGCCTTGGCCACGATCCCGGACGATGGGTCCGAGCCCCAAGTGCGAGTGATTACGGTGGACCATTCGACCTTGCCGTGTTCCTCCAAAGATTGGCGGACCAACCACTGGATTGCGGAAAGGATCCACCTGCCACTGCAACACGTCCCTGGCAGAGTTCCGATCTCCTACCACAAATTCAGTGTGCTGCATCGGTACCGAGATCTGAAAAAAGATTCAGAAGGAGGGGTCGTGGTCGTCAAGGGGGAGGATCAACGCAAAATGTTGGCCTCGTATGGTTTGCCTGTGATCAACCTCAATCACCTGCCCAAGAACAAAGAGATTTGGGATTCTAATGTCCCGCACAATGTGCACAAGGAGGTGCACGTGAGAGGAGACGTGTAGGAGTGCAGCATGGTGAAAGCATTCAAGTTTGCCCGCTATCTGCAACATTTCCGTTCTGAATACGAATATGCTGATTGGGACTCTGATTTGGACTAGTGAACTTTTTGTTTGATATGGATTTTGAAATGAACTATTGAATTCTTTAAAAGACGTTATCACCGAAAAAAGGGGGACCGAGTCGACTGTTTTTTGTCGACTGGGTCCCCTTTTTTTCAAATCACACAATACGCCAAAGTTGGAACGTATCTCTTTTAAAACTTGTGATTTACCGCAGAAAAGGTGATACATTTTCATAAGGTTGGACTTTTACATTATGATGATAACAATGGAAGCCCTTCCCCAGCCACAGGATGTTATGTTTCCTCAACCCTGAACACTCCCTCCTAGCGACAGGATGCACTCTCTCATCACACTTCCGCTTCTGTCGGGTATAAAAGGCGAGTTGCTCGCAGCAAAAGACATTCTGATTTTTTGACGCAGAGCTCTTTTTTGACATGTCTCGCATTGCTTTCTTTGCGCATGCCAATGTGTTCCTGTACTCTCGGCGACCCGTGCCGATAGAAATGGCCTCGGCTCGCATCCCTGAGGAGTATGACAGAGATCCCAAAGCGTACGTTTTGACCGTAGACCATTTCCACCTATCGATGAATGCCACGGTACATGCATCAGCACCTGCACCTGCCACTGGATATCCCGAGAAGTGTGCCCCTCGAATGGGTGTCGTTTAGCATGCGGAGACTGTACAATCACCTGGACCAAGAAGAAGGAGGGGTGGTGCTGGTGAAAGGCACCGAACAAAAGCATCTCTTTGCCTCTTTTGGATTGCCGGTCGTGTCGGTGGAACACCTGCCCAGGTACAGTGACTTGTGGGATACCGACGTACCCAGCTATGTTCACGACGACGTGCATGTGGAGGGAAACACCTCCGAGTGCTGCTTGGCCAAAGTCTATCGATTCACCCGATACATGCAGCAAGTCGAGCGATTAAACAAGGAATTACAACACAACTTGCTGTGCATGGAGCATTAAAAGAGACTGACAAAAACTTGGACGGATCAATGGACTTGAACCGATTTTTTAAAAGGAGTGTGCCAAGATTGGAATGTAACCCTTTCAAAACTTGTAAAAACCCATGAGTTTGTATCCATAAAACTTTTGTTTATTTTACCTGTGTCGTGATTGGAATGTAACCTTTTCAAAACTTGTAACAACCCATGAGATAGTATAAGTTTCTGTATCAATAAAACTTTTGCTTCTTTGACCTGTGTCGTGATGATTATTCAAACCTCCCCTCTCGGTTGGAATACTCATTCGCCCTTCTATGTGAAAAAAAAATTTTAAGCTTATGACTGCACTGCACTGTAATAATACTTAATTAAAATATTTCCGTAAAGGTGAGATCAAAATGACGGTATTTTGCATCATTGAACCGCTTTTAAATAAAAAAGAAAATGTGTTGGGATACGCATTGGAATCCCTCTCGTTTCATTTCAGGTCGTTTTCCGTTTCCAGTCATTTTTTGAAAGGGTCACGGTGCTCAACTATTTTTTCGACCGACTCTAACAGTACTAATCTGCACGACCGCGTTCTCTTATTCGGAGGAAGCTTTCCAATACAAATAATTGTTTGAAGACTGAAAATTTCCCAAGAGAACTGTTAGTGACAAGGTCGAGGATAGACCCGTCACAAATTGTATTTGAAAGTTTGTTTTTGATTTTTCTCAAAATGAGTTTTCTCGAATTATTCACATATGATAACGTAGATATCAGAAAAAGTTATGAACCAAATTAATTTAAATTTTGCAAGTGTCTTCCTTATATAATTCTTAAGAAGTCCTTTTACTTTCATGGTTGTAAAATTCATATATTTTTAGTAACAAAGATATAAATAATGTATTGTTATAATTTTATTTTTATTTTTCATTTTTGACTCGAAACACAATAAGAATTGTAGTAAAAAGTAAAATGATTTTCATCATAAGTGTAGTAACAGCTCCAAAAACTGTTATAATAATCAAGAAAAAATTTACAAAATAATAATATTTTTGCTTACTTTTCAGTAATGATCGTTATTCGGATAATTAATTTATGTATTATTTCCACTACGTTTTCCTCTCTAAATTTTTTTTTGAATGAAATTCAGAGTATTAAATATGTTTTTCATAATTTCAGGTTATATTTCAGGATTCATAAATATTTTGACATTAAATATCAATGTATTTCAAAAAAATTTTCTCCGAAGGTGTACGGATACCTCAAGAGCCTTGAACTATTTTTTTATGAAATAAATTCAAATTATTTTCAATAAAATAGTAAAAGTAAAATAGAGTATTTGTAAGTAACTTGATTAAAGCTCTACATAATATGAAAAATATAATCTAGATTATAAAATATCATACCATTTTTAAAGAGAAAATTAGTTGAAATCTCCTCAGTGACGTATCCAGAAATTAATTTTTTTTACGGGGGTGAGGGGAGAGTTGTATGCATATTTTCTTTACCTTGAATGGAGCATTTTTTTTTATTTTAGAATTAACACGAAGTGAAAACTAAGGAATATGTTACATACTAAACTAATTTCCTTTGTTACGGTATTATTTCCCTAAAATAATGTTTTAAAACCTTAGTTTTAATTTTCTATTTACTAAGCTTCAATTTGTTTATAATTATTTCAAGCAATTCTGTTGTAATAACTAGCAACAGTGTTTTCGACTTCGCTAATGTTTGTTTACATTTTTGGTTCATGTTATTTCTTTTATGTTTAGTTTTTTTTTCTTCTATATTTTACATTACTTTCAGTTCCTTTTTTGTTTGAAATTAAATTAAAAAAAAAAATTTCTAGAAAATATGAGAATAAAAAGTGATCATCTAACACGTTTAATAGAAAATTTTAAGGTAATTAAAAGACTTGTTTACAAACTGATTCAGCTTGTGTGTGTGTGTGTCATGGAGAGAAGACTGCATGATAAATGTAGTAAACCTAAACATGATGAAAAATATTCATCAGGTCATTTAACTAGGAACTTAAACATTGATTGACAAACTTCATTTGGTTTTTCAATATCCTTTAAAGGAATTTTTCCATGCAGCTGTGTGGCAAAGTACTACCAAAAAAAGTATTTTTGAGAACAATACATTGTGTGTGGGTGCTTACATTAATGTTGTACAGTTTAATAATAGATTTAATGGTTTATTATGCATATTAAATAAAATGCTTATGGTTTCTGGATATAATACTGTACAGGGACAAACAGCATTTGATAGTGAGTGTATTGAAGATTCAAAATTCTTATCAATGTCAACAGCAAAAATTTCCAGTCGAAAGCTTAGTAGAAAGAAGAAGAAAACCAAAAATGGAGGGAAAACATGGAATAACCTATAAAATTAGGAAATTTTAAGTTATTTGATTTTTAATTTAAATATACATATATATTTAAATATGTGGGGTTTTTTTCATAAAATTTTCACACAATTTTTGCTCAAAAAATAGGATATCTCCACAACAATCAGCCTATATTAAATGAAATTTGGTACACGTATTTTAAAAATCCCTCACAGTATTACAAACCACAGGTTTAGGTATAGTTACACTTAATCATATTTTATAGTCACTTTCGTATTAAAATATTAATCAATTTTGAATTAATCAAAATTAGTCTGTAATCCATGTCAGATGTGTTTCGAAGAATTAAAAAGGCTCTCACTACCATTAACAAAAACTTCCACAAGAGGGCTTAGGTCCTTTAGAAAAAAAAGAAGCATCAATACTGCAGATTAGGAAAGTATAACATATAAAACTGGAGAATTTTAAGTTATTTCTGTAATATTAACTTTAAGTAACATATGAATATATTTTTTAAATGTGTTTTTTGAAGAATGAATTTTTCACCAAAAGTCATGCACGAAAAACGTAATATCTCCCAAACATTACAACTAAGCTCAATAAAATTTGATACACATATTTAATAAGTCCTTAGAAGTGTAATAGACAGCAGGTTTTGAGATAGTTACATTTAGACATATTTTACAGTCTTTTTGGGTCCAAAACGTATAGTAATTCTGATGAAAAATCATAAATATCAACTTCGAATCCTAATAAAATATTTATTTTAGAAAATATATGTTATTCGGCTGTGAGTTACACTTTACAGGAAGTACGAAGTATATGTATGAAATAAAAATCTATTTTTTATATATTATTTATTTAGTTATGCTGTTTTTTTTAACGTTGTAAATTTTGCTGAATTTTCATTAAAAAACACTTTTTTTCAAAAACTAGAGATTGTATATGTAAATAAATGTAAATTTATTGCTTTTTGTGTCTATTTCTATTATTTGACTCTAAATTACTCTTCTGAAAAGCATTTTTTTAAAAATTGGTCTTCGAACCTAATCGGGTGCCTTAAGTGTTTTAGAAATGTCGACCCTTCCTTCCGAACCTACACTATTACAATGGCGCCCCGTTCACCCAAACCCAGAGATAGGAGTCGGTTCGAGTTTTAGAGTATAACCTGAATTTTTTTTTTTCCGGAAAGGAAAACGTGTCGTAATTTTTAGATAGTATCGATAATAAGGTGCTGTATTTTTAGATTCCCACAAATTCAGCCTGTGCTTACCTAAAGGGTCATCTTATTGGAAGAGCAAAATATTGGTTTGAGGTAATAAGTTCTTCGTACGTGAATGGAACAGCAACGGACTTTACACAATTAAAACAGGCATTAACAAACAGCTTTCCGGTGGTCAGAAAAAGAACGGAATTAGAGACTGAGTTTTACTCGTCGCACCAAGTTAGAAGTCAGGCACCGTCAGATTTTGTTTACAAATTATTGGAGTTACAGAAAAATTCTTAATTTTGAAATGATGTAAGAAAACCTGTAGAATCAAATCATTATGAGATTATCCCTACAGGTGATGGTTTATGTAGAAGTTCGAAACCCCACTACAAAGGCCCAAATTTTACAATTAGTAGAAAGGTATGAGGAACGACATGTGTGTAAGGAAAACCCCGGGTTCGAGCAATAATGGCGGAAGAAAGGAATGGGACGTATAGAAGGTTACCGACAGTCGTTTCGAGAGAAAATGGTGGAATAAAAGGGTTGATTATTGACAGAATGATGCGCGGGTGACGAATATGGATTCGAATAATTTTAGATATCGCGGAAGTGCAGGAAATCAGGGGTTCAAAAACAGAGTTCGGAATGATCGAGGTGATCATAGATTCGATAGTCGTAAGAGTCGCAATGATTTTGAAAATACAGGATCGAGTGATGATTGGAAAAGAAGGGAGCGATCACAAGTTGAAGTAAATCCTCCTAGCAGAATGGCTGCTTTGCGGTTAAGTCCTTTGTTAAAAAATCCTGATTTTGATAAAAAAAATCGTTAGTAATTCCAGATTCGGAGATTAAAGGGGTATCACAAATAGAGGAACAAGTGGAGATCGATCTCTCATATACGAAGCGAGATATGGCTCTTGATCTACATAACGTAAGGCAAACTACTGAAATGCAAAGCCAGAATATCACCAACTGTGGTGTTAACCGTAACCAAGGGTTTGAGCACTCACGAACAGATTTAAATTCATTATCTGTATAATCAGCATAGACTTGCAAACAACTTAAGTGGGAATTTCAAAATGTTATTAAAGCCTTTCAGCGACGCCTACAAACTGTGATAAGGAGGTCTGAGAGATTACAGAATCACATCCGATGTTTGGTAAATGATCAATATATTAATCACAGTTTTCCTTTTGCCTTTAGTAGTAATTATAGGCACTTTAGTCACTCTGTTAGAAAGGGTGCGAGCACCAGTTATTATAAAAAGCCTTCTAATAAAAATGGTCGAGGGATCCGAGTGAAGTTAGGAGAAGACTTAGTGTGTGGTAATATTGAGAAATTGTGTGAAGAGACTAGGCGGAATACTAAGATTCAACAGGATAGATGGACAAAATACTATAATAAGATAAGATGGGGAGTTGATGTTAACGTAAAGGATTTAGTTTGGTGCAAACACATCCTATGAGATCGGCGAGCAAGAGGATTGTGAGTAAGTTTAAACATAAATTTGAAGGTCCATATGAGGTAATGAAGGTTGAGAATAACAATGTGGTTATTTGGAAAGGGGTAAATTGATAACGGTGAATGTGTGTGTGTGTGTGTGTGTGTGTATAGATCAGGTACGGTTTTATCACCCACGAGAAAGGGATAAAGGTGTTGTGGAAAGTGATGAATTCGATAGTGAAGGGTCTACAGCAGAACAGGTAGAAACTGAGGGTAGCAAAGGTCCAGCCAGGAAAGAAATCTCTAAAGAGAAACAATGGTGAGGTAAGAGAATGAGAAGTGAAGGGTCAACTGAATATTCTAATAAACACGAAAGACAGCATGAGAGTAAAAGGAGACTACCAGTGGGAAGGAACTGGCGAAAAACGCAGTGCGCCTTCTTCATTAGTTGAGAATATTGAAGTTAAAAGACGATCCCATGGGAGCTGTAAGTGGTGAAAAAGGCCAATTCTTCCATTAGGTCCAGGAACAAGAAGGATGACCAGGAGAGAAGCAGCTGACGAAAATCAAGTCCTGTCCGGAAGGTCCACTCCAGGTCCACCTCGAGGATCGGCAGACAAAGACAGAAAAGTCTTGCCTGGGAGGTCAAGTCCTTATCAATCTTCAGCAGACGACATATCAAGGAAGGGCAAGAGGAGTCCCGAAGGTCAAGTCCATATCCCCTACGCAACAGATTGCGCATCAGCGAGAGGCAAGCGGCAACAGGAAGGACAAGTCCATACCTGACAAGAGCCAGATGAGTAGAAACAGCGAGGAGCAGGAGTAGATTTCGACCCTTCAAGTGACTCAACTGTGATGATAATAAAATGAAAATGATTCTTTAAAATGTTCTGTTGTTAATTGTATATAGTTTAGATTGTTAGTTATTTAAGTATGTTTCAATGTATTAACGTAATTTCTATCTGGTCGTTAAGACCCTCAAATAAATCACTCTTTATTCACGGAGGGGGTTGTGACGGGTCTATCCGAGACCTTGTGACTAAGAGTACTCTTGGCGTAATTTTAGTCCTTAAACAGTTATTTGTATTGGTAAACTTCCTCCGAAGAAGAGAACGTGGTTGAGCAGATTAGTACTGTTATATATAGTATGGGCTTTCAAAGAAGGTGAGAGGAGATAGGATAGACTTGTAGCTGAGCTGTAAATAAATTAAGTGTTTTAGAAATGTTGACCCTTCCTTCCTACCCTACAACATTACAATTTTTTATAATAAACGTAATAAAATGTATTTAAAATGCTCCCGGTATTTAAATAACATCTTATTTGCTTTCTAATACATTAATTTTTTTTCTCTATGATTTCGTATTTTTCGACGCTGCTTTACATATGTTGTTGAATGACGTTTAGCATAAAAAATTATGCTATTGTTACGATATTTATATAATTTCAAAGTAAAATAACCCCTGGGTTATATTAAGTTTCCTTAATTTGTCAATACAGCTCTCGTACCCATCATTAAACTGTATGATAGCATCCAGTATACCAGATTTTAAAGTTTTAAAGCACACTAAAACTTCTTTCGATACCCTTTGCAATGTAATGTAAAAAACATTCATTGGCATTCTGCGTCTTACCATTAAGGCACTTCAACAGAGGTTCTTTATAAAACAGTTCTAAATGTGTGGTTTTAATCATATTTAGTATTTCATTTGATAAGCCGTGATATTTTTTGGGGCCTTTTCCCAAATGACAGTGCTTATTGAAAATAACAACAGCTATCATTTCCAATAGGGCACTGTCCATGCACTGATTTGTCACTACTCAAGGAACAATGGTACAAGGCAAGAAAAAACATTTTGTAGGAATTTCGATAGATTACCTTCATTACTACGAACAGCAATTCTATAGTAATTTTGCAATCTGTCAATAAAAGAATCAGTAAGTTTACCTTTACCAAATAAACTTTTATTTTTCGATTTGATTTTGCCCAATCTGACACCTACTCTTTTCTGGACATGCCCAATGTATTCCAGTTTAGTCACACTTTCCTACCCATAAGTATCTTTCACGCTGATGTAGCCTTTAGAGTTACCCGTCCCCTTAATAGTGTGAATATTTCAAACCTCGTTTCACAATTGATCATTTGAAGACTCTGTTTGCGCCAACAGCTTCCTTTTTTTAACGAAGAACCTTTAAAATTGCTTTGGCACACATGATCTGCTTCAAGCGTCTCGGATACAATACCTTTAGGCATTTTCGAAAGCTTTCTGCAGGTTGTTCAATATGACGACATTATTTCAATGACCAACTACTTTTCTAGTTTCAATTGACAAAGCAGTAACACACCCATTCATAGAAGTGTTACCTCTACTCTGTCATGTTCCATCGACAGAAACACTGCATTCAGCTAATTTATTTTTAGAAGAATACATTCTCAAAACTTCATTAGCCGTCTTTTGCATTGACAGATCACTAACTTCTGAATTCACAGACATAAGTTTATTCTCATGATTGGTGTATGCAGTTTTACTGAGCCTGGGTAAATTTAATGTAGCACATAATTTATATGCAGCAGAAAAACCTTTTCCAATTTGTCTCATGGCTTAAACAGATCTTGCATTTATCTCAGGATAGCTTAATGTTTTCTTCGAGCTGGAAAATCCTGTGCAAAAGTCACAAAGTTAACATTTTACAGTAAAACTTGAGAACAATCCATACCTCGAGTCTTCATGTAACAGCAAACCATCGTGAAAGCATTAACTTACTTTATAATAATATACTATACTAACTTAACTTTATACTAATATAGTTAATTATAAGTTATTAACATACTATTTCTATTTATTTAAAATTGATATTTTTTTTATAAACTCATGTTGTGTTAATAAGTTTTGGTGTAACTCAGTAAGTTTAACAGATAACTGCATTTTTCCTGCTTCACAACAAATATATATGTATATTAAACATATTGTTGAAACAAAAAGTCAAATATATTAATTACAAACTACTGAATGAACTTAAGCGTAAATGTCAAAATTTTAACCAAATTTAAAACAAATGTGTTCAAAATTTGAAAAATATAAAAAAAAAAGTTTATTAAAAGGACTTTTGAACATAAAATTTTAAATAGACCATTATAGCTAAAAACATAAGAGTTACACAATTTTTTTTTGAAAACAAAAAAAAGAAGTGCTGCGAAAGTAGGCATTAGGTTACCTTAAAGACATTTTGCTTTCTTTAAGCATTTGATAGAAAATTTTAATATTTTATTTCTTATGTGTCTTAGATATTTTTATCATATAGGACTGTCCATTTTATTACTGTACATTCTTGTATATTTTCTATATTTTATGGGGAAAAAGACATCAACATAATTGTATTTTTGGTCTAATAACACATATAGCTTTTTTTAAGTACAATTTCAAAAATGGACTAAGATTAGTAGAGGAATATGGTTTTTATATATTGTGAATATTTTGGACTGAACAAAGTCATGTATTTTAGTCCCTCTATAGTTTGAGAAGCAAATCGTAAACAATTTTGCGTTGAGGCTGATATTGAGTATAAAACGCTACTCGGCTACTCAAATATGAGCTTATTTACTTTGAAAATAGCATACAGATTCACGCAGAAATAGAGTGCATTTTGATATTATATGATCCGATTCGTTCCTGTTATTTAAATTTGGAAAAACATTATACTTGTAAGAAAACATCACCCTTTACATAGATCAAAATTTATGCTCTGCTTTCTCCACCGCCAGGCATCACTTTTCTATGAAACTACCCAAAACATTTAATGCTATAAGATTTCAGCTGCCATTTTTTTATCGCAATATAGAGCACGATATGAGGATTAATTCGTACCGCTAATACTAAATAATTAACTAACAATTTTGTAGGGTTATAATCCTGGGATTAAGGATACTGTTCAGTCCGCTGTCTCTTTTTGTATTATTCCTGATAAGTTTATTCTAAAGCCACTAAATAGCGCTCTTCGTCCTTGAAATAGGAAGGAAAGAATTCGGTTTTTTGATAGAATTCGATTGGATGGAAAACGGTACGGGGATGTTGATTCGCTTATGGGTGCGAGATCCAATATAGTTTGGAAATTAATATACTTTATTTTTGTTTAAATGGTCCTTCAAATTTAACTGAGCGAACTTTAATTACTTATGGTAGTAACATCTTGGTCCGCCGAGTCAAAAGCCATTGACCAATGCATTTTTGAAATACAGTGTTCCATATATGAAAGTTAGCTCGATAGTTCTTTGGTAATTGGTGTCTTCACTTTAGTGCCCTTTTGTTTGTTTTATCGTGATTACTACCCTATATATTTTACAATGTTTTCAAATATAACTACTCTTAACCGAAAGAAGGGCAATATTAAAGCCAGATTCTAAAATTAAGTAATTGGAAAGAAACAAATGGTTCAGCGGATATTGCTGCTTATTTAACAGTGCTTGAAAAACTTCAGAAGAAGTTCGATGAGCTGAAGACTGAGTACTTTGAAAATGCAAAGGATGAAAAAATTAATGAAATAAAAATTTCGTTACATAGTTGAGATGAACTCGGATATACAAGATTTAAGGGTAAGATTTACAACCTTACTTCTTAACTGTAAAATTAAAAATTCAAATTTAAATGACAGTATTCACAGTTGTAATAATACTGAAAAAATTTGAGCCTCTGCAAATGTAGCAATTAAATTGCAAGAAATTCCTCTTCCAAGGTTTTCTGGAAAAATTGATGAATGGAGTTTATTTAAAATTAAATTTTAAAGTTAAATTGAAAATAGTAAAAATTCATCAGTAAGTCAAAAATTATATTATTTGCCAGAAGGTTTAAAAGTTGGAACTAAAAAATATCGTAATTTCTGATGATACATTCTAATCGCTTTTCAAAGCTCTTGACGAACGTTATGAAAACAAAAGTTTAATAGTTGATAATCAAATTAAAAATAAAATTAATTATGATAAACTTTCTCAAGAGTTGGCAAATAATTTAAGAAGAATACGTGACTGTATTAAAAAACACTTAAGGGCCTTAAAAATATTCAATTATGAAAAAGATAAGTTATCGAATGTGTTACTTTTAAATATATTTTTTACAAAAGCTAGCAATAGAAATACGTAAGCAGTATGAATTGTCACTTGTAAGAACTGAAATTCTAGATTTTGATGATTTAAAATAATTTCTAGAAAAAAGATTTTTAGTTCTAAGTAATATTGTTCGTAATCTTTCCGTTAGATCAAAATATTTTGATAAGGGAAACAACTCAAAATTGTAAGTTAATTGTGATTTTTTCTGGCATAAATATTTTTGCAAATCCAAAGTAAGTAACAGTATTCAAAATTTGAGAGGCTTTCTTTCTTAAAGTAGATTAAATTTATTAATCATCTAGAATCATGGTATGTAAACTCTTCATGTTGAATGCTTTTCCCGAAAGGTATATTCTTGAAACATTTCGTGACAATCGGATTATTTTGTCTTAGTGTGCTATTTTCATGTCTTGAATCTTATACATTTCTTTTAAAAATAATAACATTTAACTTCAATAAATTATGATTTTTTTTTTGTTGGATTTTTTTTTTTTGCAACTGATTAAAAGTAATGATCACAACTATACTTTGTAACCTAAATCAAAATGCTCTAATTAGGAGATAATTTCATAAAATAAAATACTATTTACCATCCTAAAATAAGTGGAACAATTGTAGAGCATTGTTGGAACAGTTCCTTCTTGTATATTTCTTATACTTCAATGTTTATTATAACTCCTGATTTGTAATTAACATATGTATCTGGTTCTAATCTTCATGGCATGAAAATATATTCTCAAAAAGAATTCTCATGATTTCATCCTTCCTTCTAAATGAGGTATTTTTTGTGTGTTAAATATTAAATAACATCTTTTGGAGAACTGCAGGAAATGAACGTATAATTATTAGAAAAATAGATATATATTGCAACAATTTTCTGTGAATCTTATTAGTTAAAACTAAGTTTATTATCAATTACCTATTTTCTCCAGATTTCTAGGAGTATTTTTTTTCTTTAAATGGAATAATATTCTAGTCATTGGAGGAGAGAATAAAAGTAATCTGTGCAGTTAATACCAGTCAATTTAGTACGAATATTTTGAAATCAGCAGATCTTCATTGAAATACACGTAATGCAATTATTAAAATTATTAGTTATCAGGTTGTTTGGCTTATAACTTTCCGGATGGAAGTTTTAAATTTATTACATACCATTATTACTGCTTCGAAAGCTTATGTAATATATTTTAGTACATTTTATATTTAAAAAGTATTCTAGTTATTTAAAAAGAAAAATTGTGAAGAATTTCAATAATGTTGTTAATATATATCTTAATCTTATTATAATTTATCTCGCTGAAATGTGTTTTTCATAGGTAAAAAGCATTATTACTTGTAATTAACGCTAAGGTTATAATGTAACTGAACACATATGTATTTTTATGTAACAGAAAACAAATTGACCAGTTTTAAATTAATGTTTCTTCAGTCAATATACATTTATGTCTGAAGTATAAAAATATAATCGTTTCTTTTTTAACCAATATTTTTTTATCATCAGTTCTGAAATTAAAGGGTTAGGACAGTATAATTCAAAAAATAATGAACATTATGTATTTCTGATTTTCAAGTTTATTATGAGCAAAAATATATAAATATATCTACATAAAAGTGAATATTTATAAGATATTAAAATAGGAAGTTCACACATTTTACTATTCTTATTTCACACATCCGCTATTGATTTGCTGAAGCAACATAGAGAAAGTTTTCTTACGAGTTATTAATAAAAATTGAAGAAAAAAGAGTGTTAAAATCTCATCAAGAGCAATAACTACCATTTCCTGCAATTGATTCAAAAAATATTTTGATTTTATAAATGCTTAAATTAGCCGTAACTAGGATATTTGCATACAAATATCAACCACTTATAAGGTGTCTTGAATTCATTTGGGTTTCACGACAACTGCTTTTGTTCAAGAGGTAAAGTACGAAAGTGCTTTTTCTCGAGAAGATAAATGAAACTTGGTGTGATTTTTGAGAACATCAAAATCATATTTATGTTTAATTTTCTTGTAGCTCATCAATACTTTTTTTTCTAATTTTCGGTAAATTGTGCTATACATTTTGCATAAAAAATGGTTTTCTAAACCTCTTATAATGACATATTAATAGTCAAACATCAAATGCAAAAATATAACAATATGCATGAAAACCTAGCTTCGAAATATGAGGAATCAAATGCTGTGGACATGTTTAACATATAAACTCTTTATAGTAAGGAACAGGCATCATTTTATCTAGTGCTCTTCCATACTTACATTAATGAAGAAATGAAGCAAATAATCTCTAAACGATACGTAATTCAGTCATTTACAACTAAATTTGTCTTGAGATCCTATTACTTAAATATATACTCAATAAAGAAAATTATTCAGTGACGTCAAAAAAAACACATAATGATATACACTCAATGTTTATACTGAATACTTAGTATGATCAAATTTGAATGAACATCACAAAAACAATTTGGCAAGGAGCAATATTATCAAACAATCTGCAAATAATTATAGGCATCTATTCAAGTATGGAACAATTACCAACACCTTGCAGCATTTTCACTATTCCAACTTCTTCCAAAGTTTTTTAAACATTAATATATTAAATTATAATATATAATTAATTATTAATATAAATAATTAAATATTAATATAATTAAATAAATATTAATGCAATTAATTAAATATTAAAACAATTAATTAAATAATAATAACAATTTATTTAATATAAATTCCTCTTAAATTAATACGATCATACTTGGCTTACATTAATCAATCTTGTGGTATATTTGATAGCATATAAGAATTTTAGAAACTAGTTCTGGAAAAGAAAAGAGTTATTTCTCAAAAAAAATTAGAAGGCATTGATTATAGATAGAATTAGCATGAACCATCGTAAGTATAAGATTTAACTAATTTTTTGTTTATAACTGATTCGCTTATTTGCTCCTAAAATGGTACAATAATGTGAAATCTAAGAAACGAAAGAATAAAGAAGGAAAATTAAAAACTCTTAAGAAACATAGATGGCTGAATATTATGATCGTGAAACTCAAGCAAAGGATAATCTACAAAAAAAAAGGGTATTCAGTAAGATATTCAGTATCCTATGCTTCATATATAGGTGTGAAACTATAATAAAATCTTTCAAAATATTATAAGTTGTGAAAACTGGAATTAATATATTATGTAATTACTCTTTCAAAAAAAATTAGAATTTTGTGAAATGATTTTTTTTCTTCATTATTTTCTAAATTTTGAAGGGGTTGTGGTATATTTTTATACCACATATTTAGTACCCTAAGAATCAATGTAAAATACCTTTGTAGCGGTTGACCTAGGGCCACAGCAGATTGGGAGCACCGAGTGATTGTCAAATCAGCTGTCATAGCACCTGATTCACCTTTATCAGCCATCTGACATGCAAGCCGTATACGAATGTCCACCATCACCATGCACAGACGGCTGATAGAGCGAAATCTACATTTCGTCCTACCGCTACGCCACCTGCCACTCCCGCCTGCACAATCTTGAGCTAGATTAAAGTGGTGCTTGGTTCAATCAGGTGGGAATGATGCTGACTGGAGACGTATAGTGTTTAGCGATGAATCCCGCTTTCAACTGAATCCTGACGATCATCGAATACTTGTCTGGAGACGTCCAAAGCAGCGTGCATATCTTGCGTTCACTATGGCACCAAAAAGGTCCTGAAAAAGGAGTTATGGTCTGGGATGCCATTTTCCTTGATAGTACAGGTCGTCATTAAAGACACACTTACAGCACAGTGGTACGTCGACGACATTCTAAGACCTGCTTTGCTACTGTTCCTTTTGTAGTATCCTGGACTTATTTTTCAGCAAGATAATGCCAGACCACATACGGCACTTGTTGGTATGATCTGTCTTACAGCTAGTCAAACACTTTCTTGACCAGCCAAATCTCTCTCCAATCTAGAATGTCTGGGATATGATGGGAAGGCGACTGCATATACCAGGGAATGTTGATGACCCGGCAAAACAATCGGAGCTAATTTGGCTAGAAATACCGCAGGAAAAATTAGAGAGCTTAATCACTCTATGCCACGTTGTGTGGCGGCTTCCATCCAGGCTGGAGGGGTAAACCCCTTATTGAGCTCGTTACTTAGCAACTATGTAAATCTGAAATAAATACTTAATTTTTTCTGAAATTTTAATCATTTTCTATTCTGTCATAATTTTCCTATCCGTCAATATTCGGTCTTCATCGTACAACTCCTTCTTGTTGTTGTTTTTTCTTTTTTGTTATAGAGTGTATTTCAGTCCTTTTCCATTACTTAACTTCAAATAGCAATTATCTTTTTTCGTTAAGATTTTCCTTTAGAAGAAAGTAAATTACTCATACTTTATATGATATCATCTCAGACTATAATAACTATTAAAAGGAAATGAAAAATGAATTCAAATGTATTTTATTCCACATACACCTCTTTAATTTTAATAAATTAAAGCAGTAGATGAGATTTAATACTAATGTGAATACACATGAAATATTTTTTTAAAAACTATATTCAAAGACCAACTTTATTTATCAGATATTCTCTACGCATTTGAAGAATTTTAGTTACATTATTTGTAAAATAAAAAATGATTTTCCTATTTTTGTTTGGTCGTAGGGTGGTTTTTTTCCGATGCAAAAATTTATAATTAATTTCTGTTAAATAAATGGCTTCGGCAACCTATGCACCTAATAGTTAGTTATTCTAAATTTCTAGATAATTTTACTCGAGTTAGTTACTTTAATATCTCTAGTTTTATAATTATTCTAAAATTCATCGTATGTATTCGAATAGAAACTAATTATTAGGTACTACTTGAGAAATAAATATAAATCGTTAGAAATTTCAATTTGAATATTCATAAATATTTTAGAAGCATCAATGCAAATGCACATAAAACATTTAATAAGGTAATATTAAATTAAAATTTCAGAGAATAATTCTTATTTCAAGTAAAATTTTGAGTCGCAAGAGTTTTTTTTATCTTTAGTTTTATCATTTCCTTAATAATTTTGGATTTCCACAAACGCAATCAAATTATTCATAATTTTAATATTAATTACGAATTTTATATTTTGATTATATTACTTTTCTCATTGTTTTAATCCCGCAAGTCTCAATTTTTAACATTTATGGCGAGGCTTTGTTCAATTAAGCTAATATTTAAATATTTTATTAGAGAAATGTCATCTCCATGTTTGAATTATAGTTATCAAGAGTTAAATTAAAAGAATATATTTCGAAAGTGTGTGTTGTAGCACTGTTTTTTTTAAAATTTATTTAACATTTTCTACATATGCAACTTTTGTACAAAAATGTGTTTCGGAACTGATATTTATAAGAAACATCATTCATTTAAATTTTAAGAATGTTTAACAATCGTGTGAGTGACCAACGAAAAAAAGTGAAATGAAGTTTACTTAAAAAGTAAACGTTTCATTGTTTCAGAAAATTAGAGTTTTTTGTGCAGATAAAAGTTAGAAGAATAATTGTATCCCATAGCAATAGTTTTGAATCGCTATGAATTTTAGAAGAAAATAATGCAATCAAAACGAGCTTTTGAAAAGTACTAGGCTCCTCATTACAAAAAATTCACTAGATGACTAATATTGTTCGATATGAATATTTCTTTCATTCGTGATGACTAACATTTTACTTCATTCTTTAAAAATAAATAAATAAACACTTTTCCTTTTTAATATTTATTTCGTTAATTTTGCATGTTAATCCAAAAGGCTTTGTTAAAGTTATTAAATTAGACGACATTAAATTAAGTAAATATCTTGCTATGATTCACATTTAGTGTATGGTTGATAAATATTATTTTTATTGACGTTTATTTTGAACACTTTTCCACATTATATGATCTGCATAGTTGCAATACTTCAGTAGAACCCTAATATAACATAGTGAAAATTGTATAAATATTGCTTGTATGTGTTGCAGAAAATCCAGTAAGAGTTTTATAGTTATTATTGTAAATTTGTACTTTTAGTTACAAAAATTGTATTTCATTGCAATACTATTGAAAAAATAAGCTCTACTGTTGTTGTACATAGCAAGACAAATATAATAGAAATAAGAAAGAAAATTAAGATTAAATCAGAAAACTTAGAGTAAATATTTTCATAATTTCAATAACATGGTGTCACACAGCTTCATATATCCCATGTAAAAAAAGCCAGTTAGGATCAACATCAAGTCGTTGGTTTCTTTTCATGGCAGTTATCTTATAAAATCTCTAAATCTTCAATGCAGTATACATACACACGTGATCCAATAAAAAAATCAAATGATTGAAATGCTTTAAAAATGTGTTTTGTTAAAAAAACGTAAACAACAAAATAAAACTTAAAATTAAAAATAATTTTTTCGAGATTGTACCCTTAGTTAAGTAAGATTAAGTTTTTTTTTTTTTTTTTTTTTTTGAAAAAATTAAAGTATGTAGATACTTACAACACTTGATGCTCTGACACACATGATTTTCTACTAAGGATATCTCACAATACATTGTAATAAAATTTTAATCTTTGAATTGTCTATAACGAAAATAGATTATATACATATTTTTTTAAAAAAAAGATGTGGTCACATTTAATAGAAGATTCATGAAGACAATAATAAATTAATTTCATTCGTAATGCTTTAAGACTACAAAAGTAACGTTTCCCTCAGCCTACAAATTTTAAAAAACAACCGTTGAAGATTCTTTAATTTGCATGCCTGATACGAGATTTCTTAAGGTTAGAAATGATTCTTGACAGAGAGATACCTTATGATACAAGGATTTCATTTTGATATTCCATCATTAATGCCTTCTTTTCTTCCTGATCTACATTTTCATCAAAAACATTGTTTTGTAAGAGGTACAGTTTCTTCATATTTACTAGGAAAAGATACTATTTTACTTAAGATAACAGCAACTGAAGAAACATGTTTTAAATACATCTTTCACATCATGGTTTCTAAGTTAGTTTTACTATTTTAGTAAGAGATAAAGAACCTAACATGAAATTTGATGTAAGTTGGTTTTCTTCCTGATTAACTAACAGCTCGTTATTTCAAATCCATGGTAAAATGCTTCTCCTTAAAGTTATAAAACAAACACTTTTTCTCTACCAAGAACGACCACTTGTACTGTGAAGAGAGTAGCGTCAATAGAGAAAAGAATCAAACCTCGTTTTTTTTGTGTGTACTTCAAATAACCAAATTTGATTATTATAACTTTATTTGGAAGAATGGAAGAAGGTAATAAATAGGAGAGGACAAAACAAAATTGAAAGGCGAATGAAAATAATGCCAAGATATAAGATATTTTCTTCCCTCTTTGAGTACTCGAAACCTCTTAATAAGAAAAACATTGGTATTTTTATTTGTGGGCATGCGCATAGATGTCAATCTATCGAATAGAAGAAAACAGTAAAATATATTTTTCTATATTGTTTGACTTATTACATTCACAACATTATGTTTATAACTTTATATCTTAGATACTTTCCCACCACACCAACATTTGAACACCAAAAGATTAAAAAATGCATCAACTTTTCGACGCAATGGATCTTTTATGGAAAAATAATTTGAATGCTCAACTGAACTGAATGCCACCGTCCATGATTAGCAGAATGTTACAAATTTTCAAAATTATTTGAATTTTAAGAATAATGACTTGTAAATTGTACATTTTATATTTCAAAAAATAAAGTTGTTGTTTTGAGAAAAAAATGTTCAAAATGCTGTAAATATTATTGAGAAAAAAAATCCTAATTTCAATCAGAAATTCAGAAGAATTTAACATATTAATTTCCCCACAAAAATAATTCATAAAAATAAAAAGAAAAAAGAAAAATTTGCATTATGTTTAATGAAACGTTCGAGACAATTGATAAGTATAAAAATTTATTACAGTATCAATCTAACTGTACAATAATAAAAGTAATAATGAGTCAAAAATGCCAATTTTTTAAAGTTAGGTTCAAAAAACTGTTTTTAAGAAAATAATTTTCTTCTTGTTATAAACGTGTAGACTGAACACAAGAATAAGAAATTGATTTTGATGGCTTAAAGCTATGAGACTCAGAATGAAAATCGGGAAAATAATTCGGACCAAAGGCTTCGTTTAGATTACATTTTCAAAACTAAAGCAAATTCTTTTTTCCATTATGTTCAACATTGTTTATAATGAATTTTAGTTGATACCTATGCAAATAAATTATTATAAAATGTATATTAGAATCAGCTAATTAACAGATATTTGCTTAGATGTTATTTATTACATTATAATTGTATTAGCAATGTACTTTTTTCAATGTGTTTGTTATTTCATTGCGTTAAAAGAATCTCGTAATTATATGTATGTATATTTATATATATATATATATATATTATACATGTATATGTATATATATATATATATATATTATACATGTATATATATATATATATATATATTATACACTCACATATATAAATATATATATATTATATACACTCACATATATATATATATATATATCTTATACATATATCTATCTATACATTAGATGATTTGATTAATATTATGCTAGTTAATTACAAAGAATTACAAATTAATAGATCTATTTCTAACGAGATTTGAATAACTTATTCATATATTCAATTATAGATGTTATAATGGTAAAATCTTTAAGCAAATAGAAAGAATAGCTCAATGAAGTGTACCTCAAATGTATACCTCAATTTTCAAAATAAACTGAATAATTTCTATAACATCAGTGCAAGGTTGATTAACCTACTAATTTCTTAAAAATAAATTTAAGGCATAAAAATTATAAATGCGAGTAAAAAATTATATTTATGTATTTTATACAATCGTTTTTTTTTACCTTATTCTTTTCTTTGGCTCTATATTTTTCAACCTTTCTCTTATGCTCTATCATTTTATTTTTTAATTCTTTTATATAAAAATTAAAAAAAAAAATTTGAATAAATACTTTTTCTCCATCTAGATAAAGTCTATGTTTTTTAAATTTGTTTTCAATCTGTATTTCATTTTTTGAAATTTTAGTTACATTTTTTTGAAATCTTAAAATTATACTATAATTCTTTAAAATTATACTTACATTTTTTTGAAATTTTAAAATTATATTATAATTCTTTAAAATTATATTATAATTCTTTAAAATTATATTATAATTCTTTAAAATTATACTTTAATTCTTTCAAATTTTAAAATTTTATTTTTTTAAAATTAGAATTTTTCTTTTTAAATTTTGAAAGATTTTCTTTTTTAAATATATTTTGCTTCAATTTTGGTTTTGTAATTTTATGCAAGTAAAAAAAATTGTTTTTAGTAATCAATGAATTTGTATGCTTCATTTAAATAAAACAATTACCTCTATTCTTTCATGGAGAATAAAGGTAAGTATTCGTATGAAATTTGTGTAGGGTTTTATTTTTCTTAAATTTTCGTTAATAGTAAAGCTTGATTTTATTTATTTGCATATTTTAAAAATACTTAGATAATTAGTTTCTTACAGAATATATTTTGGCAGTCATTAAAGCTTTCTACACTATTTCCGATGATGTGTCAATGGTAATTTTTATATTTTGTTTGAGTACGCTTTTTACGTTGTTTAATTTTTGGTTTAATGCATTTTCTTTGTTTTGGGCTTTTAATTGTTTTTACAATATTTTAGATGTTAATTTATGTGTAATAATCTGTTTCAAATAAATTGAATTGGTTTACTATTTTTACTATGTTTAATTTATTCCTTTTCCTATGGTTGATATTCTGAGTTTCATGATTTTTGGATGGTTAAAATACTTTTTTATACTGCACATGATTCACTAAAATGGGATAATTTTATCAGTAATAACGTTATAAACATCGGCATGCCTGTTGAAATCGACAGTAGAATGATGATGTCTAAGAAAACTCGCGCTCCCTACTTTCCATTTCATTGTCGTCAAGCGGTTCACCGCTTGTTTTCCGCTCATGCATTGTGAGATGAAATTTGCTTTTTTAAAGGTTTTCGATCACCCGTTAAATTCTTGCCCCTAGGTTTCGAAACATCCTGTTTTATTATTTAATTAAGATAAATATGACAAATACAAGGCCTCGTACACTTGTAATTTGAACTAATATTTGATAGTCAAATTTAACAAAACTTGATACCAATGTTTGGTTATTAACGTTTTTTTTTTTTTTTTTTTTTTAAAAAATTTTAAAAAAATTTTAAAAAATTTTTTTTTATTAATTTTTTTTTTTTTTTTTTTTTTTTCAAAAGTAGTAAGATAATTTTCATAACCCTTTCTGCAAAACTTTTGAAATTTTCTTGAACAAAAGTCTCAAATATTTTTTTCTTCAGTTATAATTAGCATTTCATTAGATTTCGTAACCTTATTTTGGTTAAGACTCTATTAAACTATCAATTCCTTTTCTATAAATTTAAAAAAAAAATATTAAACCACTTATTTTGAAATACTATTTAATTTGTTTCTGTATCACATACATTTCATTTTCATTTTCCGTGGTATTTCATGAAAACATAAAATAATCCAAATTAAAAGTCTATAGTAATTATCGCTAAAATATTTTTAATATTCATTTACTTTATATGAAATAAATGATGATTAAAATATTTATTTTAAATATTTAAAGTAAATATAAGTGCACCGAAAAATAGGAATGTATAATAAATATATGCATTGATTTTATAACCATCTGCTCAACGATCTGTTTTTCAAGAACTTGTCTTGACAAAGATCGAAGGAGAGCGTAGGGGAGGGTGATTATTGAAGAAAAGGATCTGAAACAAATGGGGAGCAAGAAACTTTAATCTCACCTCCCTTTTTATCAGTAGTCTCCATACCATTACAGTTCTTTTGAGGCCAACATGTGTTTTCACTGATCTCTAGTGTATTCACCCCTTATTTGAGTCCTCATGTTTACTTTTCGGGGGGTGAAATTCTCCCTCCTTTTCAAAATAAATTCAGATGAAGGTCCTGAAATGCTCTTGGCAACTTCGTTACTTTTTTTCCTTTCAAAATTCATCTCTCAAGGTATCCTCCTTATTTCTGTTTACACTGTAGCATGTACATCAAAATGGAATGTGATTTGAAAAAAAATATCGATTCTTTTATTTGATAAATCAGTTTCGTTGCACAATTAATAAATATACTACTGAAGGAACACTTCAACTATTATTTAACACGTAATTTTTTGTCTAATTTAATCTGTCTTAATTTTTTTAAGGAAATTAATTTTTAAATACATAAATTGAACCAATTATAGTGAATAAGTAAAAATAGAAATATTTCGAAAGAAAAATTCTTTCTGTAACATAATTCGAAATAGAAGGCATTAAAAATATTTAAACTTGTACTTGTTGCCTAAATGGGCATTTTAACATGCAGATACATATTCGAATAATGTAACTTAATGTTTAAAATGCACGAGTATTTAGTTCTAAACATAACGTGTAACATTTTTCTGAAAATGACAACTAAGCCCTGTTTTTAATTTAACAGTTTAGAAAGAGAGAATAATAATTAAATGTAATTCCTTTGCTTTATTGAGTTTAAGAAATTTCAATTAATTTAGACAGTCTTTTGTTCCTGTAAATGCTGTTCATTATCTTTCTAGTTCTTGAGTTTATCACAAAACGAAAGATTTTTAAGTCACGAGCAGATATATTTCAATAAATGCGAGTTCATTTCAGGATTAATTTCACGAATTGAACGATCCGCCCTCCTGCTTCCTTACAGATGTCGTTCTGCACATAACATCATGTATTGAGACTGAATTGCGAGAATTCAAATCAATATTCCATGAGTGAAATTTTTCTTTCTTTATCATAAATTTAGAGATGTTTTTAACAAAGGATTTTTATCTAGCACCAATCATGCTTTGAAGCAAGGTTGATTTAGGGAAGAAAGCTCGCCTCTGATCCACGCTGGGCAGGTTACCCATTTCTTGTTTCAAAGGTAGTTGCTTTCCTAAATTAGAAAAACATAGGACAGCCGGTCAAAGAGCAGACGAAAAATCCATGAGCTTCTAATAATGTATTAAATTAATTGTTTCAATGGATTAAAAAGAGATCTCCCTACAAAAATCAAATATCGTTATCCGGATTACAAGTTTTACATTTAGTACACCAATCTTGAGTCATCGTTTCATTTGCATCATTTTTCTTTCATTTTCATCGTTTCATTTTCTAAAATACAGACACCAAAACCTTGCCAGCCGACTGTTGCATTTTCCCTCTCTTTGGAGCGAGTTCATCGTGTGCAGTCCACTCGGATGACTGTCGATTGGACTTCGGAGTGAAATGATGGAGCCATGTTTCATCCATTGTCACATATCGACGCAAAAAATCGGACTGGATCATCTTCAAACACTGCTCCGAATCATCAACTCGTCGTTGTTTTTGGTCAAAAGTGAGCTCGCGCGGCACCCACTTTGCACAGAGCTTTCTCATACCCAAATATTCGTGAATTATATGATGTACACGTTCAGTTGATATCTTTAGAGTGTCTGCTATTTCATTCAATTTCAATTTACGGTCATTCAAAATCATTTTGTGGATTTTTTTTAATGTTTTCGCCGGTAACTGCCTCTTTTGGGCGTCCACCGTCTTCGGTGCTCATTTCACCACGTCTAAACTTAGCATACCAATCCTTGATGGCTTATTTTCATAGGGCAGTGTCCGGAACTCGGCATCAAGCCAAGTTTTTGCTTCAACTGTATTTTTTCCCTTTAAAAAGCAATGTTTTATCAACACGCGAAATTCCTTTTTATCCATTTTTTTCACAATAACAAAAGTTGCTTCACTCAAAATGCTATAATTCACAAACTAATGATCCGACAGTTGTCAAATTTATACACGCATCCTTTGAGGGTTAGGGCTAACTAAAAAACATATGGATTTAATTCTAGTAGCGCTTTCTATGTGTCAGGCCGGGGACTTTTCAATTGACCTGTTATATATTTCGAAACATTACGTAAATAATATACTGAAAAAGGCTTGCTAAGAATTCTTTGAAATTAATATAGATAATATTGACTAATATTTTTCTGAAAGAAACTGATATTAAATTCCATAATGTTACCTTAAAAATTTTTAATATATTCATTGCTTATTAAAATAATATTTCAGGGCTAACGGTAAGAATTAGGAATAATGACATATAGTTCCCTTCAGTTGTTTGAATAGATTAAAACGTTGATCCTATGCTATGTCTAAAAAGACACGAAACACAGTCATTGCTTGGTTGAAAAGAATGGCAGCTGTATGAATACCCTCTAAAAAATAGAACCTTGTTAAGTCAGAATCCTTTAACCCGCATAGATCCGTATGAAGATTATATATTTTTTTTTAAATTTCAGTACAGATCTGAAAATTTCCATAATAACGTTGATTTGTTTCATCCACATATTTTGAAAAAAAAATTCTTCAATTAAAATTTCTAGCAGCTATAAATATATGAAAGGAAAGTGTGAGTAAAGGGGAGCTTACAAATATTCTGCGCAAAGGCATTAAAATCTAAATTACAACTCCTTATCACCAATAACAAATGGCATACAGTTCTTCATTGACTAAATTGAAAAGTCTCATATAGATCTAAATCATATTCGATTTCTTCAAAATAAAGATGATTTTCTGTAAGTATGTTTTATTTTCTCCTAATCTAGGTTTTCGATATTCCTGACCGACTGGGGTTCCAATTACATTATATTTCCGACCTTCAGATAAGATGACGTATACGAGTAAAATTTTATCAATATTTATAGTTTCAGCGCATAATTATCCTATAAGATGAACCCTAAACTATCAACATTCTATAATTTAGTTTAGATCTTTGAACTTCATCTGGAACAAGTTTTATTTTCTTGCATCTGGCAGCAATGCTAATAGACGTAAGTAAGGAATCACGAACTCACAAGTACTAACATGTTTACTGGCTATGGTTGATTGGTGGTCAAGATCATGAACCCTCAGCCGGTGTTCTTTTGTCGGATCGTGGGTTTGAGTTCTGATGTAATTAAAAATCCGTCATGTAGTGCGGCTGATGCACCTAAAATTTGTAGAGGCTCCAAGTCTTTCCATGTCATGGTGGGGAAATTTAGAAAGGGAGGTGCAGGTTAGGTGTCGTACTCATTACTTGACCGAGACTCAAAATGATGAGGCCCGTCGCTAATAGTCCTCAGGGTGCATTTAGGCACGACGTTAGTAAGCAGTCAATCAATCTTTTATTTTTGCATCTGGCAGCACTGTCGATAGAAGCATATGCCTAACCAAGAACTCATATGTATCTCTGAATAAAATCCTTGGTAAAGTGCGGAATTTCTAAAGTTATAGACGTCATTGAGCACTCTTTGTTTTGCGATATTGATGATGAATCAGAAATCGACTCGCTCCTTGCTGAATAGGACCCACTTGAGGAGCTTCAACGAACTTCGAGAATGTTCTTACGAAGTTATTTGTCTCAGAAGAGGAATATGAGAATTTTGAAAGATTCAAAATGCATTAATGGAAGTTTAATTTTATAATGATTTAATTCATATAAATTTCAGTCGGTAAAATATTTACTATTATCATTTCAATTTAAACATGTAGAACTTAAGTTACTTATCACTTTCTCATTAAACTACTTTTCTTTTCACTTTCACTTACAACTTAGCTTCACTTATTTTTTACACACTTTTCTTTAAGGTATCCGACTAGATAGAAAAAGCGTTTTTTAATGAAAATTTCGATTCATTTTCTGATTGCAAATTAAAGTCCTACTTTTCAAAATTTCCTAACAGTCCTTATTTTTACTTTATATAACGTATAAGTCAAAATATAGGTTTTTTTTTATAATGCACAATAATTGAAAACGAAACCGGAATTAGGGATATTTAAGGTGGGACGTAGACGATTTCCCTTTTTTGAGATATTATTTCCCAAAAATAATGTTTTAATTCTTTAATTTTAATTTTCTACTACTAAACCATAACTTATTTATAATTATTTCAAGCAATTATGTTCTAGATGGTTGACAACAGTGTTTTCGACAACCGGTATTGTTTGTTTACATTTTTCGTTATGTTACTTCTCTTATGGTTAGTTTTTTTTCTATATTTTGCATTATTTTCAGTTCCTTATTTCTTTGAAATTAAAGCTAATTTTTCTTGAAAATATGAGTAAAAATAAAAAAAAAAAATATGAATAAAATATCGTCTTCGTAAAAGAAAGTTTTAAGGAAACTAAAAGACTTATATTCTAACTGATTCAACATGTCAAGGAAAGTAGATTACAAGTGAAATGATGCTACAACAGAGTAGCAAACCTTAGCATGATGAAAAGAATTCACCAGGTCATTTAACTGGAAGCATAATCATTCACTTATTAATTTAAATTGGTGTTTAATTTCCTTACAATGAATCTTTCAATGCAATTTTTTGACAAATACTGTCGAAAGAAGTATTTGCTGAGCAACAGACGTTGCGTTTAGGTGCTTACATAAGGTTGTGCAACTTAATAATGGATTCGTGGTTTATCATACAAATTAAATGAACTGCACATTGTTTCTGGATATAATATTGTACAAAAGCAAATGGCGTTTGATATTATGTGCATTGAAAATTCAAAACGCCAGTCACTGCCAAGAGCAAACATTTCCATTAGAAATTTTCTTGCTATAAGAAGAAGAAAAAATATATAAAAATGGAGCGAAAACATGGAATAATCTATACAATTGGGGAATTTTAAGTTATTTAACTAGTAATTTATACATAGTTATATATTTTAAATGTTTTTTTAAATAAAATTTTCATGATTTTTGTTCGAAAAATAGGGTAACGCCTTAACAATCAGCCTAAATTGATAGAAATTTGGTACTTATATTTCAAAAACCCTTCACAGTGTTACAAACTACATGTTTAGATATTGTTACATTTAATCCTAATTTACAGTCACTTTCAGATTAAAACATTAATTAATTTTGAGAAAAAATCCCTATCAAATCTGATTGCTTATGTAATATTTTTTTTAAATATTTTATAATATGCAGTTTGTGACACTTCAGAGGGATTATGAAGTATATATGTGTAAAAACAATTTCTTATGTCCATTATATTTCTAATTATACTGTTTTCTTGTTTTTGAAAATTTTGCTAAAATTTCATGAAATAATTTTTTTCCCCAGAACCTAGAGGTATTATGTATGTATATATTTTTAAACATTCAAATGTTTGTGATATTATAAGTCTCTTTCCAATGATTGCACTACAAAACTTTCCTGAGAGACATTTTTTGAAAAATTAGTCTCTCATCCTTGTCAGATGTGTTTTGAAGAATTAAAACACTCTCACTGCCATCATCAAAAATTTTCACAAGAAGGCTTAGATCCATTAGGAAAATAAGAGACACCATTATTGAGGATTAGAAAAGAATAACATGTAAAACTGGTTAATATTAAATTGTTTCTTTAATATTAACTTTAAATAACAAATGAATATAATTTTTAAATGTGTTTTTTGAAGAATGAAATTTTCACCATAAGTAATGAATGAAAAATGTGATATCTCCAAAATAATGCGACTAAATTCAATAATTTTTTTTTCATATTTTGCAGTCTCTTTCGGTTCAAACTTACAGTAATTTTGATAAAAAAATCAATAAAATCAACTTCGAATCCTTTAAAAAGTATTTGTTTTTAATAATAATTGTTATTCTGTGGTCCTTTATCCTTTAGAGGGAGTAAGAAGTATAAGTATGAAATAAAAATCTATTATGTCTATTATTTGTTTAATTATGCTGTTTTTCTTAATGTTGTAATTTTTGCTCAACTTTCCTTACAAAAACACTTCCCCCCCCTCAAAAACTAGAGGTTATATATATAACATTTCCTTTATTCATTAAAATTCGTGCAAGTTTTCTTGGTGATCAGCGCAGGTTACCTTTAGCACTTCAAACATCCCACGATCCATAAAATGTAGCCGCGGTACCCTAGTGGTCGAGATTTCGGATTCGTGACCAGCGGTTTTCGTTGAGTCGCGGGTTCGATTCTTGGCCGCCAAAGACCCGTCGTGTAGCCGGGGCTGATGTACGTAAAATCTGTCGGGGCCCAAATTCCTCCCGATGGCGTGGTGTGGAAGTTAGGAGAGGGGAGTGCATGCTCAAGTTTGACCAAGGTTCAAAATTACGAGGTTCGTCGCCAAGAACCCCAGTGTTGCTTCTAGTGCGATGTTAATAAAAAGTTAACTAAAAAACTAAAAACGATCCACAAACTTTCGAGAGTGAATTCGCTTGCTTATATCTGCTCCACTCAGAGACTGGTTCTGATCTTACTGGGTTGTGCAAGTGACATCTTTCACTCACCGTTTTACAAAAATGACCTCTACAGGCGTGCTTTAAACACTGGAGATAACAGATCTAATATTTTGTATGATTCAACTACTGTTTTATTTTTGGAAACGTACGGTAAATATTCTAAATGAGATTTTACAGTACTTGAAAGTGTCTTTTATTTGAGAGGTCGGGTGTTTGAGAAGACAAATATATATTTCCTCTCTTACAAAACCAACCGTAAAGTAACGCAACCCTCCAATCTCCTATTATTTCGTTTTTCAAATCTTTTTTTCCCTGTAACTTCTCTTTTCATTTTTTTTAACCATTGGAATTATTTTAGGTTCATTCTTGACACCATGGGATGTATCAATATCATTATAAAAAAAAAAAAAAAAGATCAGGAACGAAACAACTATAAAGAATTTTTTTCTACTAATCATAACAAATGTGGATAGATAAACTATAAGTAGCAGTTTATAAGTGATAAGTGATACAATTTTTCGTTCATTATATTTTCCAATATCAGTATATATATATATATATATATATATATATAAATGTCAAAACCTCGAGTTATGCTTTACTACTTAGTCTTATAATATTATTAAGAAAATGATTCGAAATGTTAAGCAATAAATTTTAGGAAAACCATTTTTCTTCCTGGCTAATTGAGCTTTTGGGGGAATAACATTTTATTCCTGTAAATTAGAATTTTATAAACCAGATACCAGAGATTAATTTTTCGGGAAATAGACAGCAAAAAAGGGGAAAGAAGGAAACTTTTTCACAGAAAATTCAGGAAAGAGATTTTTCTTAAGCAAATTAAATTAAATGTAACGAATCAGCTTTAACGATTCTGATTAATGATAACGATTATTATTAATTTATAACCAAAATTTCTGGAAGCCATTTTAAGCAAAAGAAGATAATACAGAAAACAATTTATATTGAATTAACCTTATAAAATTCATATGATGCTTGCAGAATATAAAAAAATATCTTCATTTTCACTATACATATTATTTTTCTTTATATGAAATGACTTCAGTAGCTTAATGTTCTTGGTTGCAGACTCACGGTCGGCATCGTTTTCTTCAAGTTGTAGTTTCGAACCCTTATCCCATTAAAAGGTCTCCCGTATAGATGTGGACAAATTTAGTTACAGATGTCCAGGTCCCAAGTCTTCCAACAGGCGTGGTGTGGAAGTTTGGTGGGGCCATCTTAACTGTAACATCTCAGTGAAACTTAATTAAACTATATCAATCAAAATTCTCTTTCGAAGCTTCAACCTGACAATGACTGTGACATATTTGACGTGGAGCATCACGGTTGGAAATGGTGACCTTCATACGAAGCAGAGATCACACAATTTATTAAATATGTAGTAACTTTAGGGAAATGGATTCCATTCACGTGATACTATTACTCATCCTTTGATTTGAAACAATGCCTATCACTATTTTCAAATTTTGCTTTGTTGATTTTGACATCTTTCCCAGTGAATGCAATTTCCAGGTTAAAAGTCGATTTAATCTTTTAATATGAAATAGTTTCACAATGTCATCTATCATATAAAATAATTTTCTTTTCTTCTTATAAAGCTACGAGTGGCCTCAATAGCCTGGTAGTCTCGGACTCGCTGGCGGTGGTTTCATAGTCCTCCTGTTAGCGTAATATGGAAATTGGGAAACGGAGGTGCCAGCTTAGTTGACATCATTTGACTGAGGATCAAAATTACGAGATCCGTCGCTAATAGCCTTTGCTTCTAGTGCGGCGTTACTTTGCAATGACTTAAAAAGCAAAAAGAAGGTAGATTTTCTCAAAAAATCACATATGAGGCTCTATGAACTTTTATAATAATAATTCCATAGTGATTTTTTTTTTTGAAATTTGAAGAAAATTTTTAATTAAGATCTGAAAATAAAGTTTACTCTTCTTCGATTTAAGTACTCGCAATACAAAAAAATAACATGTATTTGACGGATTGCAATTTTCGAATTGAATATTTGATTTAAAATACATTTATACGAGATGAATGAAAACCTTTTGTGGCCTTTTTATACTTTCAGAAACAAACTAAGTCATTCTCGTTGTTGGTTTCTTTTTTTTGCTCATGAATATTATGTAAGTGCATAAGTACGTAAAATTATTTTGTCTTTGTTTCGTTTCTTATTCTGGGTGAAATTAAAACACTAGTTCTGAAAATGAATGAAATACTTTGGCGCATCTTAATCTAATGAAGAAAGTCTCATCTCCGAAGTTGAAAAAAACGCATGATTTTCTTAGGTCTCGTCTCCCTTAGGTAATTTCCCTTCCTTTTAAATATTTGTTAAGATAATTTACTGTTCTGCTGATACTCCATGGATAAAAAGATTCGAAAGTTGATTCCTTTTAGCACTGGAAATAATTTACGATTCTGATTTTTTATTTTCATGTTGACGAAATATTAATTTATAAAAAAAAAAGCTAAACTAATCAAATCTCTATTACGTGGAAAAAGCCGGGAGCGTAGTGGACGGAGAAGAGAGAAAGCATAACCCGTTTGAGCAGGAAAAAATTACATTTATTTTCCCTTCCTTCTTATAGGATCACATCTGTTGGCGAGGAACACAGCGTAGGTCTCTCTACATGTTCAAATAGGAACCAGCTGAGAGCGAGATACAAAAGGAATGCATAAAAATATATTTTTCCAATATCTGGGGGGGGTAAAGACGAGAGTTTGTCGATGAAAAGGGGATTCTGCATCCTTTAAACTACTTTAATTTCAATTGCACATTTAAAAAAATTTATTTAGCTCATCATATAGAGTTTATACTCAAGATAATGATTTCAGATAAAAGATTTTTTATATATATATATATATATGTATGTATATATTTAATACAATTTTAAAAATTTACAGCAAAAAAAAAGAAGAAAAAGAAATGAAGAGGAAAAAGATATTTCAAAACTCTCAACTATTGCATTTAATATGATTTTTAATAATATTCTAAAGAATTAAAGAATATTTTAAACAGCTTTACGGGTCAATTTTAACTTAACTTATTTAGTTTGGGTAAAGAAGATTAAAAAATATAATTTTGATTTATATAATAACATTCCCAAAAACCTTATATTATAATTTTTTTAAAAAAATCCAATTTTACTGAAAAAATGGATACATAATTTTATTAACTGCATTATATAGAGCCTGAAAATCAAAAATGGATCCATTAGCACGCATTTGTGGAAGAAGTGGGACTGCTTCGCATTTTTCATAAAATTTACTACATAACCTAATGTTTTTGGCTTCAGACATTGTATTCGAATGAAATTATACTATGATTAGGAACATAAATTGTGAAATTCATACAAAACATAATTATACAATTGCGAGTGATTGTTGGAGAACGCACTTGGGAGCAACAGGAGGGCTATTGGTGAAAGACCTCGTAATTTTGAGCCTCTATCAAGTGACGAGGACGACACCTGAACTCACACCATCCTTTTCAAACTACCACACCATACTAATGGTAGGACTTCGAGCCACTGCAGATTTAACGTGCATCAACCCCTGCTACAAGGAGGGTCTTTAGGGGTATCAGAGCTTGAACCCACGGCTCTACAAAAACTGACTGCCTCGCGTCTGCGAACATGACCACAAGGCTTCCGTGGCCGCAATTATACAAATAATATGATGAACACGTAACAAACAAATGCATACAAATTAATTATATATTTTACTCCACAGATACAAAATTCAATAGTGTAGCCACTCAGGACATTTGAACGACCATCAATAGCATAGCTAATTTTCAATGTAAAAGATAAATGATTTCTGCATATTTTTTAATTCACTTATAACTCATTAGAATAAGTTTAAATCATTAACACTAGTCATGTTTATTCACCTTTCACAGTCAAGGAATGTTAAACAATATATGTTAGAACAAGATTTTACATAAAGCATCCACTGAAGCTAAGAATTAAGTGTAAACAAAATTTCAGTGGTAAAACTCTATTAAAGTTTGTTGATAACTGTTGTTTTTACTTTGTTAAACAACCGGAAAGTCTTTGTTGGAAACAACTCAGTTTCGCACAAACAATGGCTCCAGGAAAGTAATAATACAACAAGGCATACCTTTCTGTTAAACGGGCCTATTTCTTGGAGGAGGTAATTCATCCCTTACTGTAGGATTTGAACAGCAATTACAACAGATCGGCAGATTATATTTACAGATGATAATAATTTGAAATAAAAACCAACGTTTTTATATAGTGGCAAAGTTTATTAAAAAAATTATTAAAATATTAGTTAAAACTGGTCGCAAATATCTAAATATTGCATTGTTAGGCAAATAAGAATGGTTCCCAAAATTTCAGAGCTCTAGCTTGATGGGAAGTTGGTTAAATTAACAATAGACAATTTGATGACACACTGATACACATACATACAGACACACACCAAGTGAAATACATAACAACGTTAAAACTAACTAAAATTAATTAATTTGGTAAATTAAATGGTTGGAATACAGTTTAGTCAAACCACTCTTGGAGACAGGAATTATTTGGCGGTATTTTACCAAATGTTGCTAAATTGGTCCGTGAAGCGGATTTAACATTCAGCCAAAAAAAAAAAAAAAAAAAATCGCCAAGTTTGGCAATTATTCAAATTGCCCCAAGTGATTGGGCTAAACTGCATCATTTAAAAAATATATATGAGTTAAAACTTGTCGCAAACGTCTAAATATTGCATTGTTAGGCGAGTACGAACGATTCCCAAAATTTCAAAGCTCTAGCTTGAAGGGAAGTTGGTTAAATTAACGATCGAAAATTTGATGACACACATACTCACTCACACACACACACCAAGTGAAACTCAGAAAAATGTTGTAAAAATTAGTTGCTTTCTCGAAGTTTACGCATTTAATAGGTTGATGTTATACTTTTCTTATCAACTCCTATGACAAATATAAGTGTCATACCAATTTATCATAAACAGAAAATGAATCTTTCGATAGCCTTTTGCCAATTTTAAAACGATTATTTTACTCACAGATAGCTGGAGGAAATCCACTTGTTTTAATTCAATACATAAAATGAACAATGTTACCATTTATAAGAATATTTCACGTCATTCTTATAAAGCAGTTGGATAAAAATCAGAAAAAAAACTCAAAGTATGAAGCATTTAATATTAGCTTTCCAATAGGAAATTGACCAAGGTTTAATTTTCCTGACATTGAAAAAAAAATGGCAATTCATATATCCCCCAAGAATAATCCTTAATATAACCAATGTATTAATATATTATTCGCAAACTTCACATGCAGATAATCCATCCGCATATATATATTAACAAATAAGAACAATTAATAAAAATCTAAGAGAAGAATGTCCAATGGGAAGACTTAACTATCAAAAAATGAAGCAATTTCTTAGTTTCTTTGTAAAACTCTTTGAATTTTTATATCTCACAAGAGTTTTATTCCACAAATATTCTTCAAAATTTACAAACTGAATCGATACAAATGAAATCCATAATGGTACTCCCATTGCGAAATCTGCAAAAAAGAGATTACACAAACCCCAATAATAAGCTGAGGGATTAAAAGGGAAGCTATACAAAAAGGATAAAAGTCTTGCGAATAATAAATGACTTTTCAAAAGTGGAAATCGCACAGGTTTTAAATCTCAAATAGACACCTAAACAAATATGAAAAGTAAATAAAAATCAAAAATATTATGTAAAATTACACAATAAGATTAAAAGTTTCAAACTTCCTAACAACATCAATTGCTTTTTCGATAAATATACACTCAACCTCATAGCACGAGCTGAGAACGAAGGGAAGCTATTTGACTAAAAAGATATTTACCATCAATAATTACCACAAAAAACGAGCATTACACATCCGATCAATCCAGTTCCAATTTTCTGTTTAAATAAAGGAGTAATTTCCATTAGGAGGGGGAATCTCTCGGACCCTCTAATTGGCATGACGGCTTTTCTGCCTACACAAAGAAAGGGGGACTTCCTCCACACTGATGAAGGAGCTTACAGCAAAGGATGTGTATAAAACAAATGAATGCGGAATAAATAAATGGCACCATCAAAACTGATTTTTTCATATTCACGTCTTAAAATCCTCCAATTCAGGAAG
The DNA here is from genome assembly GCA_019974015.1 of Nephila pilipes. NCBI lineage: Eukaryota > Metazoa > Arthropoda > Arachnida > Araneae > Nephilidae > Nephila > Nephila pilipes. The sequence continues at coordinate 11,623 of BMAW01063798.1, read as the reverse complement.
TAATTTTGTGGTTACCATCCCCATAATAGTAAATGTCAAAATCAATTTCAAACAAACAAAGCACGTATCCCAGTTTTTAAATGTAATGCCCAATGTTCGGAAATTTATAAATCTTCATTTCTTAATTACACCTACATATATACCACAATGCTTCAGAACTGTGTTTTAGTGAAGCAGTTCTATTGAAACAATGCTTCGTTCGTCTTGTAATTCTGTGCAGTAAAAGGGCCCTCTCATGAGGCGGAGGTCGCGGAAGGGAAAGCAAGATGCGGAGAAACGTCTTTGAAAGAAGTGGATGAGCGGAGAGGGAACATTCTGTCCTCCCATCATTTATTTCAAGGCATTTAGTTTTTTCGCACCTTACAATCATCCCGTTACATAACAGCCATGATATTAATTTTTTTCTTCCATTAAATCAATCGAACTTTCTTTCATTGAATGATGTGGCATTTGCATTTACTACACTGCTATTCAGAAAAATGGAAATTGAAACTATTTTACCTTCACAATAAAATTTAGAGGGGGCCGCGGTAGCCTAGTGGTCAAGGTCGTGGATAGCGGCTGGCGGTTTTCGTTCAGTCGCGGGTTCGATCCTTGGCCACCAAAGACCCGCCGTGTAGCCGGGGCTGATGCACGTTAAATCTGTTCGGGGTCCAAAGTCCTCCCGTTGGCGTGGTGTGGATGTTAGGAGAGGGGGGTGCCAGCTCAGGTGTCGTCCTCGTCAATTGACCGTGGCTCAAAATTACGAGGTCCGTCGCCAATAGCCCTCGTGTTGCTTCTAGTGCGACGTTAATATAAACTAAAACTAAAAATAAAATTTAGATGTACTTTTATTCCTAGGAAATCATTCGCTTTTTCGGTATTTACAAGCTAGATTCAAATTGAAAAATTGCATAATAATTCATATCACGCTGACTTGTAAATGTAAAAATATTTTCTTATTGAGCACTCAGCGAAAACAATACATTTACGGATTAGGAAAAAATTCGCTGAGTTTCTGAAGTTCAAGGTCTCCTTCTGTAACAGGAATAATATGTGTGGATGTGCGATAATATAACAAATCGTCTAAGATATGTGTAAAAACAGAATACAAAAACTGTGAAACTGATGACAGGTCATCAGTAATGTAAAATGTGTGTCATAGGTAAATGTCGTTTATTTCAAAAAGGACGTTAAACCAGAAGTACGAAGCCAAAATACAAGGAATATAAACCAAGCAATAAGTCCTACTTCTTATACTTTATAAAAATTCGCTAATTTTCCTAAGAATCCCTTTAAATGTGGATAACGTAGAATAATTTTCTCGTCCGATACCTCGTCTTGGAAGTTCTGTATTAACATGTAGTTATGTCATATTTAAAAAAATTAGAAATTTCTATCAGCATAATTTGTCATGCAGTACTCTCAACGGATAGAAATATTTTTTTTAATAAAAACAAAATGTCTAAGATCGACAATAATTTATACTTCGAAAAAAATTTTCTTTTAAAAAAGTAATTCACATTGCATATATTTTTTAAAACTTGTTGGAACAATTTCTTCACTTTTCAACAAAAAAGTTTTTGTTAGTTCTAGTATTATCGAGTGTTAGTCTCAACATTTGTGAACTGGAATTCTTTTCGGGCTTCAAGTCAAAATGTACCTTAACCACTTGATAAACTGAGAAATAAAAGAACACTTTAAAATTTTGCTTCTAATTAAGTAGTTTATGAGTTAAATATAATGTTTATAAACCACTAAAAAGCTGTAGTTTTAAAAACTTAATCATTTCTAAGTTAATATCAGTTTTCTTGTTATACGAAAATGAACCAGTTATTAAAAATATCTTACTATTCTGATAGTGTGATTAAAATAGGTAGCTTTTAAGATATATCGTATCTTCCTTTATATCCTCATATCTTATCTTATTTTCTTAAGATATATCTATCAAAATTAAAAAAAAAAAACTCAGAGACGGTGGACCTTGCTTTTGAGAAATGCTACGTGAAAGTGAAAAAGCGATAGAATTGGAAAAAAAGACACACACTTTATTTATCTACGTTTATTTCGTAAAAATTATTTATAATTTAAATTAAGATTAAAAAAATAATTTTGTAGTTATACGAGGTGTGGCTATTAAATAACGAGACTGACGCTGCTGCATAAGAACTACGCATGCGCCAAACCCCAGCGACCAATAGCTCTTTAAGGTGAAGGTGAAGCTTTTTCTTTCGAATATTATGCCTCTAGTTTTTGTAAGCAAATTCGCCTTCGTTCGCAAAAGAGTTATATTTTTGTTTCTCCGAAAAATGATAAGTGAACAACGAATTGTTGTGAAATTTTACATGAAACTTGAAATTGTCGCTACTGATAATTTATTGAAAGAAGTGTATGGCAACGAATGTTTATTCCTTGCACATATTTTAGAGTGGTTTAAGCATTTCAAGATGACAGAGAAGACAATGAAAATGAATCACGTCCGAGTCATCCTTCCGCTTCAAAAACAGGTGTCATTATTAAGAAAATCGATAATCTGGTACAATCTGACCGACGATTAAGTATTTTTGGGATTTCTGAGAGTGTAGGAATAGACAAAGAATCCCATGATAAATCCACCTGAGCAATGCGCCAGCTCATTTTACAATGTCTGTCATGAAGTTTCTAGCCAAGTACAGTATCTATTCACCATCCACTTTATTTGCGGGTTCTTAAGCCATGTACTTCAATCTGTTTCCTAAGGTGAAATCTGCATGAAATGAACTAGATTTGAGTCCTTCGAAACTGTGAAACATGAAAAGGCAATCGTCCTGAATCTAACAGAAGAAGATTTCCAGCACTCTTTCAAGCAATGGACGATTCACGTGGAACGTTGTAGGAATATAGGAAGGGTGTATATTGAAGGTAGTAATAAGTGTATGAAAACAAAATAAAATGTCTTGCAGCGTCAACCTCGTTATTTAATACCGACACCTAATATACGGTATTTGTCTTCGTAATATGAAAACTATATTGAAAAGAAATAGTTTAAAATAACTTAACACTCGTCCATGAGGGCATATTTCTGTTTTAAAGTGAACTAAGAAATCAAAAACAGCTTGAATTCTTGACACGTCCTCAAACTAAATATCTAGGTAGCCGGTGGCAATATAGCGTTTGTATTTCTTCGACAGCTTCCATGTTAAGTCTTGGGTTTCAGTGTACTCTATTGAACTCTAAAAGGTTCTTGAAGATTGTGTGAGGTGTGGAAATTTGCCGAATGAGGTTCATTTTCATCACTTATGTGAGGTTGTTTTCAGGCATAGTAAAAAAAAATGCCTGCGGGAAATCACATTGGAAGCGTACTAGTGGAAGAAGTGAGGAAGTGGAATCAGTGCAGGCAGATCAGGAAGACGCACTGTGGAGCCAGGACGGAAAAAAGATGAAAATTATTGGATACGGAAACGATCTGCTTTCAGAAAGATGTTCTATCAACTAACTGGAAAAGTGGGGAATAGAAGTGAATGTCTGTCTTTTGCTGGTAGGTGAACTGGCGTTTCAAAATTAAATTGCTAATTAGCTTATTATGGTATATTTTTATTAAAATTAATAAACTGCTATGTCATGGTAAATTTCTTTAAATATAGAACATTAACCCTCTTAACTATACATAACTGGAGAAATTGTTAAAGGTTAAGAATGAAATCCTAAATAATTTTAAAACTTAAAACATAATCAGTATTCTATTCTACCTGGTATAAATAGCATCCAAAATCAATTTTTAGTTATAAAAATCACTGTTGCTAACACCGAAAAAAAATTTATCATTAAAAGTTTGCATTGTTTTATTATTTAAATTGTTTTAGAGAAAACATATATTTTTAACGAGTAGTTCACTTTCATTATTCTATTTGCTAGAATTTCATCGCAAGAGTTCTTTCACTTTTCCGTCTCTGAGCTGAAAATATTTATGCATATTAGTGTTTCAATATTATGAGTTTTCAAAATAGAAAATGAATGAACATGGCCACCTGAATGAAATGTGCACAAAAATAAAGAATAAAATTTGTATATACACATTTTATTTATTTTAAATTTATTTTTAAAGTGAAACGAAAAGTTCTGCACACACACACAAGTTGAGTTTCTACATATGGTTCTTTGAATACCAAATTATGGAAAGTTTCAAAAATGAAAATGTACAATAAAGTAAAAATTCCATAAAAAATAAGAATACAGATAAAGAATAAAGAGCGTGATTTCTTTACTCTCTTCTCCTATCTTTCAGGAATTATTGATTTTTATAGTAGAAAAGAGGATAATACGCATTCGCTTTATATTCAAATCAAACTTTCTAAATTCTTAAAAATATTTGAAATGAATGTCAGGGAGGACTCTGTCGAACAATAAAAATTAAATATCGTAACCAGAACTGAATTTTTTTGGATGAATGTATTTTTCGTTCCGATCTTCTCCCCTCTTGCGCTCCGATTGTATTAATATCAGATAAATTTCTTTATTTGAAAGATTTAGATTCCTATGACAGATTTCCGCTGTGGTTCATGTGTATAATCTAGTTTCTTTGATCATGCAGGAAGTGCAGGAATTATGAACTCCATCTTTCATAAGAATAAGAATTTACAGCTTTAAATATCAGGGAATAGGAAACATCCTTAAAGATTTTGAGAAATTCGAATGGATTTAGTTATAAGAAAATGGGCATCTTACTTCATTATTAATAAGACATGAAAAAGTCACGTGTTAGAGTTATTTTGATCTTAAAATTCTCATTTGAATTAATGAAAAATTTCAAGTACTTGTATACACTAAAGACAATTGAATAAACGTTTTGATTTTGATTTTGATTCTTCGGTTACTTTGTCAGTGGCTTTAATGAGTTTCAGTTATTTCCGTTTTCTTTCTCAGTAGTTTATTTTTATCAATTTTTTTTTCAATGTCTTTACATTAACGGCGCAAAGAAGGATCGAGCGACAGAACGTGCGAGAAAGAGAAACCTTTAGTAAATTTAACATTATTTGTATGCCCCAATCGGAAGTCTTCCACCAAATATCGATTTGACATATCATTTCCCCGATATTTATGTGTCAATATTTACGAATGGTTCTTCAATGTATCTTTTTTCTCGCGTGTAATTAATATTTTGGATTGGTACATTTGCTTGATCATAACGAAAAGTGTAATAAAACGATACTTGTTGGATGGTGTTTCAGTGCGTGAGTCTTGTAATTAGGGTTGCGGAATTTCTGCTACGTTTAACTATTTACGGAATTTCTACTACGTTTAACTTTTTAAAATTACTGCCTCTTGGTCTTATTTTTTTAATAAAGAATTAGAATAGAAATAATAACATAATAGAAATAAATTGAACACTATTTATAACATCTGTTATAAATCTTTGTCTACGAGTTATGCCTCGAAAGGAAAAGAAGAAATAACATCGGTAAAAAATGAGTTTTTTAAACATGTTTTTTCCCCTTTTTTATTGCTATTTAACATTAATTTTCAATTAATATTAGAACAAAATAGCAAAGTTTTGAGTAACATATATTTTTCTTACTTTTTTTAAATTTTACGAGGAGATAGTTAAATTTGCTGGTTTCAATATTCAACTGTTTCCTGTATTAAGCAATTAAAATTATGAGTAGAATTTAATTTTGAAAAAATTAGTTTTAATGAATTAATTTTATGAATTATAATTAAACCATCATATCGTCATAAAAAAAATCGCGAAAATAAATTTTCAGCTCAATTGAGGGCTTCAAAATGTGAGAAAAAAACTTTAAAATTTTTGACCAAGACATAGTTATAATGTGAAAGAAGAAAACTCATTGAAAAGAGGAAAGATACTACTGCATAAGATAAATGACGAGCTCCAGCGAGTCATCGTTTATGCTTAGTTTTTAAGAAAAAGTAATGGCTGAAGAGACATATGGATGGCATCCCTCTGAATTATGAGTAAAATTTAATTCTTTAAATATTAGTGATAATCAATTAATTTTTATAATTATAATTAGTTATAATTAAATTATCTTACTGTTATCCAAAACAATCATTCAGCTCAATTGAGAAAACTTCATCTCAGTTGAGAAATTTAAAATACGAAAAAGAAGCTTTTAAAGTTTTAACCCAGACATAGTTACAATGTGAGGGGAGGGAAACCAATTTAAAAGTCGAAAAATATGTAAAATTTTTGTCTTCAAAACTTTTCAGAATTCACTCAGTTTGGAAGTAACTTGCATCAGTTGAAGCAATCCTCAATACTCTTTCATGAAATAAGGAATCACAAATCATTCATATTATTTTAAACGAACAACTTTCAAAAAAAAATATAATGTTTCCGGTTTTCTACCGTAATTTACGTTTCATATATTCTAATTCCATTGTTATTCCTGATTGCTTTCTTAAACATTTTGAAATTGCCTATCAATCAATTACATTTTTTCTTAAAAAATATATTCCTTTTTAAGTAAACAAAATGCCTGCGCTCAGCACTAATCAAGTTCAATCAAATTTCAATGGAAATATATTTTTGTTTCATTATTCGATTTAAATAATTACACATATACTCGCGCACTATTCTAGAATGAATTCTTTAACCTTTCAAAATATTTTGGTTACCAGAGCTTAATTTTTACATTTTTTTTTAAAGTTTAATTCATAATTTGAAATCTTATGATTTTTGAAATAATACTTCGAAGTTTTAAATTTGAGAAGAGAGAAATCCATTGATGAAAAAGAAAACCCGAGATTTGAAGATGAAAAGGTTTCTAAAGTTACAAACATGAGAATAAAAATATTTAAAAGTATTTAAGTTATGAAGAGAAAAAAAAGGTTTTGTTTTAAAAATTAAGAAGCAAGATAAATATTTTAGTTAAAAGTGAGAAAAATACTATAAATTTCAAAATTATTATTAATGAAAGAAAGCTAAGCTAAGGTAAATAAATTATTATAAGTATTTTTAATTAAAATTTTTTTTTTGGAATATTATTTCATAATTCATTGCATAAAAATCATTGAAACAGTTGCCGGGGTAAAAATGTTAAGGAATAAACACTAATAGCTCCAACCGGTACGAAAAAGGTACTTTTGGTGAAACTAATTTTCATACTTTAAAAAGTTTCGAAACACATATGTATATGAAATGTTTATTTTGAAAGTTGCCAAAGTCCATTTATTTCAAAGTCGATATATTTAAGAATTTACCCATTTCAGTACTATAGGAAAAAATGTATTTCACATGAAATAAAAAAAAGAAATATGTGCAAATTTGTGTTATAAATTTTTATATTTTATTATTATGTTAAAACTTTGTTATGTTTACACATAACACCGTATTATGTTTAATAGCACATAAATTATATTATTTGTTATTACACATAATATAGTGTGTTATATTTTCTGCTGTTATAATTTTTTTTGTTTGATATTACAAAACTAAACAATATCCAACTTCAATTCACTATTAAAGGAACTTTGCATTTAAATTAAAATAATTTTCAACTTATAATATCCTCCCAATCTACGAAATTGGGAAAGATTCAAAATAATTATGGTTACTTTTCTAGGTAGACTGTATGAGTATGAAACGTACCATACCTATGTTATATTAAAGTAAGTTACTTTAAAAAAAAAGTGGAGAGAAAATCCAATGAGCCGGGTTTTCCTTACTAATTTTTAATACTAGGTGATGTTTCACATTTGATTGTTTGTGTTAATGTATTGCATATATATATATATTCGAATTATACATTTAAATTAAGGGGGTCACTTCACGCAGCCTTTTCCCTATCTCCTTAATGTTAAAAATGACCAATTTTAAGGAACATTTTTAAAAAATTGACTGGTTGTAAAGTTACCAATTTTTTGTGTTTATTTATTGAATAGTTATTATTATTTTAATCAGAGCTTTTTTTGAAATTTCAATTAGTTTTTTTTTAAAAAATTATTATGTGGATTAACACGTGAAAATTTAAAAAACCATGAAAATTTGTGTACATTTCAACCTCTAAAATTTTTTTGAAAACTTTTTTTGACAAAAGCTCTCATTAAAATATTTCTTTATATACTAGTAATACATGCACCAAGTTTCAAAGCTATAAGATGAGTAGATTTTTAAAAAATGTTCCTTTTGTGTTGAAATTTACAGTTTTGAGATAATGCAATTTAAAGTACAAACTTACCATTCACTAATAGATATCAACACCAAAGCTTGAATTGCTTGAGTCATCTGCTAGATCATCTTCTTATGTACATTTTAATAGTCTGTTTTTAATTCTAGCTTTATTGGTTCTTTGTAAAACTGCCTTTTTTTGCTTTATTTATGTGAATATGATCTGCTTCTTGTAATGCTCGACATGTATAAAATCCCAGTTGAACATTTAATAAACTTAAAACTTTTAATTTTGAAATGAATCCTTGATTAAATAGAGATATTGCTTCATACTTTCCAGCTTTTAATGTTCCTAATTCTACATATACATTTATTAGGATTATGTACCAGATGATGCTGTTTAAATTTTGAATTTTGCCATGTAGGCATCTAGAGAGTAGTTTAGGACTTGAAAAATCTCTAACTATTGTTTAATACAATTTATAATAACATCAGGTAAGTTATGTTTGTGTTTATATTGTTTTCCTTTAATTATGGCCCTATTATATGCACACCACTTATCATCACCAGTGGGGCAAAGACTGAAATACTGAGTGTATCGCAGCTTGTGCAATGACTCTGGGTGATTGAAGATCCAGAGTGTCCCTTCAACTTCCAGTTCTCCACTATTTCCAAAGAAATTAGCGAAATACTTCTCTCTGTGTGCATTTCCATTCCTCAAATTGCACGAATATCTAGAAAATACTTCGGCATCAATAACTTTTCCAGTTTCGACACAAATTGTTGTCACGACACCATTTAGTGAAACAAGCCCCCCTTTTGCCAGCCGCCATCAATAGCCACAGGTACATTTGGACTTCCATCATTATTAAATATTTTTTAGCAGATATTGCCATAGAATCTTTTGCGACTTCCTCTATCGTATCATTTAATGATAACTCATAAAAGCGCTTAGTAATGGGAGGTAAATCCATCACTCCGCAAAACCCTTTCGCAGCAGCATACCCTTTGCCAATTGATCTCATAGCATATGAAAGTCTCGTATTAACTTAATGCACATTAGTATATCCTTTATTAGTTAAACTCTGAGTGACTCTAGTATTAAGGACTGGTTGTTTGAAACCACACCTGTCACAACATATAAATTGTTCTGTAGCCAAACCTTGGTTTTGACAACCAAAATTAATATGGATACCATGTTTCTTGCATTTTATGCATAACACACATAATTTTAAGCAATAAGAAAACAGAGATATGTCAATTATTTCCTTCAATTTATCAGAACAGTTTACAAAAAGCTTCATACTCAACAGCATACTTACATAACGTTGATACTTACCATACCAGCATACTTACCATATTTATTAACATTTGTTTTTATAAAGTTTATTTAACTTCAAAGAACTTTTATTTAAGAAAAAAACATCTCTCTCAAACTTCTATTTCTTAAATGTTTGAGCATTAAACCGAGACATAATGAAAAATATAAATGAAAAAAGTTTTCTACATTAGGCAAGTCTAAAATAGCACGTTGCATTCGATAACAAACGTTGAAATGTAAACAAACTGCTATTACTATTCACTTCAATTCTTTCCTCAACAAGTTGCTGGTCGATGAAAATTGTTTTCAGGAATTTAAAATAATTTGATAACGCTGGAAAGAAGCATATATTATATGTTTTGGTTTGAAAGGGGGCGTGGCCAATCAGCTGTTTTGGGTTTTTACAGATGTAAACAACTTTTTAAAAAAATATTTAAAATACTTCTAATTTAGCTAGAACAAAAATTTAAATTGCATTCGACGCAGAAAGATTTGTAGTTTCTCTTTCAAAAAAAATTGAAAAATCGATTTTTTGACCGATTTGCGTGAAGTGACCCCCTTAAAACATTAAATAATTAGACTTACGCTGCTATAGAACTACACATGCGCCAAATGCAAGCAACCAGCAGCAGTTTTTCCGCGAAATCTTCTCTTTCGAATGCAGTGCCTGTCGCTTTTGTAAACAAATCCATGCAGCCATAGCCTTCATTCGCATTAGAATTTTTTTTCTTTTTCGAAAATGATAAGCGTAACAATAGAGTAATTTCTCATGAAACATGGAAAACACCGCTACTAAAACTTATAATTTATTGAAAGATGCGTATCGCACTGATTGTTTATCGTGTTTTTACGTTTCTGAGTGGTTTGAGTAGTTTCAAGATGGCCGAGAAGACGCAGAAGATAATTCATGCTCGGATCGCCCATCCACATTAAAAACGGATAACAGTATCAAAAGAATCGGTAATTTGGTTCGATTTGATCGTAGATTAAGTAATCGTGCGATTGTAAGAATTTACAAAGAATCCGTACGACACATTTTACATAACAATTTAAACATACAGAAAGTGTGTGACTACATGATGCCTGAGATTCACTCGTTTGAAGAACAAGAATCTCGCAAAAATAGTTGTACTAATAATTTCAATTCCATTGAAAAATATTCAGTATTTTTGGAAAAAATAAAAACGTGTGACAAATCGGGGGTTTTGTAACTATTCATGCACTTGAAGAGTCCATCTTCACGAAGAGCCAAAATAGATCGAATGAGCACATAAAAATTCTAAGCAAAAATAATCGATTTTTTTCTCGATCATCATGGGGTAATGTACCTTCACTGGGTTCCTGAAGGTTAAACTATTAATAAAAATTATTACCTTCCAGTTTTTGCTGAACATTGTGATCAGAAATTCTATTCTCCATACTTCCAGTCCCTACCAACGTGATGACTTGGAGCGTCTGCAGATGTAACGTACACGAATACCACTCAATGGTGATTTTCAACGGAATTAGGATTCGAACCAATGTCTCAATGGAAAAAAGGCCATGACCTCTCGGCTACAACGATCAGTAATCATGTGAGAATATATAGAATGAGGAAAAAATACTTTCAACAAAATATATATTTCTTTTCTCAAAATGTAAAATCAATAGACTTACTTTTTTGTAGTTACATGTGCCTTCCTTCATATTACATAGTTTGCTGAGACTTCCGTAAAAATTGAATCTGTAGAATTGTCATTCCAACTCTTAATCAGAACACAGAGTGATTAATGATGGACATATTTGTGATATCTTCTGCCTCGTTACTTAAGATCTGAGTCATCGAAATTCAATGAATTTTCATCCAAGAAAGAGTTAGGAAAATTCAAAATAGCCCTTTTTTTTCGAATTATACAATGACAATAATTACAATGAATATCGATAGGTTTCAAACTCATCACAGGATCCAAGACTATACCTGAAATTTTAACTTATCTTAATAATTACAAAGTTAAATCTGAGTTGGGAATAATAGTTATAAATGAAGTCTGTGAAAAATACCAGTTTTCCGATGATCACGTCACTTTCTCATACCAATATTATGCGCACTCATATTACCAACCTTCGATCTCCTCTCAGCACTTTAAGACTCCCAATTGCTTTATCTCATCATTTCCCATTCTGTATACTTATATATATATTTAGCAATGTTGGTTTATATAAGATACAGTTTAAAT
>BMAW01063795.1:0-14432 GCA_019974015.1 Nephila pilipes | reverse complement strand
AATTATAAATTTTTAAAAAGTGTGCTTAATTGTAACCGGCAGAATTATTTTTTTTAATATACAAAATAATATCGAAATCAAATTCCAAATCAATGCCGATAATTCATTATAGGTCAAATTTTTTTTTTTAATTTAATAAATAAATTGATTATATATCCATAAGTTTACCTCCGATGCAATTCAGTATGAAATAAAAACATTCTAAAAATTAATTGTCTCGGAATTTTTCCAATAGAACTATCATCATCGTTTTACGGAATATCTCAATACGGATGTACTTTATTTCTTTATTTTGTCTCAAATACTGAAATAATGTTCTTCATCCAAAAAAATATCTCTTTCAATATTCGTTCGCATTTCCAGTAGTCATGCTCCAGATATTCTGATCCCTGTCCAATCTAGTCTTTCAAACAAATGCAAGCCTTACAAAATCGATTCAGACATCCAAAACTCCTGGAACACACATTCTGTATTCAAAACTATCTAGGGAATTCTTGATGCATAGCAGCCAACGAATTCGAATGTATTTTTCAAAATACACTATCTCCGTACTATTTCCATTCTTCATTTTCTGTGCCATCGCGTAGGGCTTTTGTTAAGGTTCCAAACAGCATGAATACTGATACAGAACTGAAAGGGAAATACATAGGAAAAGTAGAATCCATTGCTTCACCCATTTGCTGGAAGATTAATTGTTACCCTTAAATTAGCCCTCCACGCACATTGTGTAACACAAGAGTAATGAAGTTGGGCCCACAATTGGCTCCCTTTGCCAGGATCAATACCAAATAGATTTCCTTGCTGATGGGATTATTAGAGTTTTATGGGTTCTCTCCAAGGTTTCGCTGAGTGTTTCAAAATAGAGATTTCGGTTTTCCAAAAAACAGTCGTCGTTATAATAAAATAGTAGCCGTGGTGGTGAAATATTATTTGGAGACATTCCAGTAACAGATACAGATTTTTGTTTTAATTCCTTTTTCTTTTAACGCCATCGGAAGTTAAACTTCGCGAAAATTGCTCAACTGCCAAAACGTCTTTCATCGGGCTGCTTACCAATTCTTAACTTTTTTTCCTTCAGAAACAGAATGCAGTAAAAATCATCCGAGAAAAATATGAATAATTATGCACACCTTACTTGTGCTGAAAAAATTGTGACAATCCTTATCTTTTCGGTGAAAATTTACCCAACAGTCACAAAAGTTTAGAAAAAATTAATTTAACTAAATTTGTTGTAATATTCCTTCCAGATTATTTATAAAGTTCAACAATACGCATTATAGTTTCTCAATACAAAATGTAAAATTAACTTTTTTTTTCATGAGTAGTAGTTAGTCTAGCTCAGAGGTGTTGTGAGAAATTTTTCGTGAAAGAGGCAGGGAGGGTTTTCTCCACTTCAACTCATATCTCAAAATAAATTTTAAATTTCCTTGTTTATTCAAAGCGAAAAGAATGTTTTTTACAAGTACGGAATTTCTAACATTAATTTTTTTCTAAAATATAAAACAAATTTCAGTATTTGTTTTATATTCCTTATCGGGGGAGTTACAATCCATATTCCCCCTACCCGTCGCTACGCTGTGAATTTTAAATTTCATTGTTTATTTAAAGTGAAAAGAATGTTTTTTAGAAGTACGGAATTTCTAACATTAATTTTCTTCTAAAATATAAAACAAATTTCAGTATATTGCAATCCTTATCGGGGGAGTTACAATCCATATTCCCCCTACCCATCGCTACGCTGTGACGATGGACTATTCGCGGTTTTCTCTACACTAACTTTGGGGACTTTTAATTGAGATTGATTGCTTTTTCTAAACAACCTTTGCCCAACCAAAAACGAAACGTAAGTATTTAAATTACAATCAGGAAGAATTAAAGTGAAGTGTGGGAGTTAGGAATTATATAAGCTAAGCTTGGGACACTCGAGGGAGGTCGAGTGGTTCAATCGTTTGGCAATTGTTCCAGTGTCGAAGACGGGGTCGAGAATTGCTACAAGTTATCGACAGCTTAGAGAAACCTAGAAGTCGAGACAGCCTCAACTTTACGGTATTGGTAAGACTCTGTTAGTTTGATATTGGTGGAACAAGTTAATATATTTAAGGCAATATTTGGGGAGAGTCGCTTACATTTGTCGTTATACTAGAAATTTGTCAATAAACATAGCGTGTGAAACCTGTGTAACGTCTTCTTGAACGACTTAGTTATTGAATTTTAGTGTTAGTACATTGAGTTTAGCTATGGCACAAGAGGCGAATAAGAATAGTTCGCCGTCACAAAGTTACAAGTCTAGCCTAATAAGATCAATCGTATTAAATAACCAAGCTAGTAACGATGCACTAGATTCGCACAAAAGACTGTTGGTAGCTCCCCATGTAATTTTGAACTAACGAATCCGAGCCTTGCGAAGATGAATGATAATTCAACAAAGCTATTGGCGATGAGTCACGTATTTCTGAATGAAGGTCAGATACCAAAGGGATGTTTGATCTGATTACTCAAACTACTAGCTTCCACACTACGCCGTATGAGAGCTTTGAGGTCCAATTACTTATATTTAAGTCGTAGCAATCCTAATTATACCAAATCAATCATTCATCCACAAGCAACAGATAAAATGATGAACAAAAGAACAACCTCTTCTTTTGAAAAGAGCGGGAACTGTTGTCCAATTTCATGGAAATCTGTCTTTCTGTTCTTCTCTCCAAAGGTAAAAGGAAGCTCTTAATTGATTTCTACAATTCCGCCGACAAAGAAACGCTCTTGTGTACTTTTCGTAGCACCATATGTTCATCTATTTTTATCTCATTATTTGTTCTTATCGCTTGCAGTCAGTTTACCTGTTCTTTGCCTATATAATTTATTTGAATCTTTTGCTCCTCTAACACCAACATACTGATAGATTCAAGCTTTTTACGGAAAAAGTTTTTTTTAAAAAAAAGAAACAGTAGCTCGCACAGTTTCAAAAAATTGTGTAATTATTTTCCACATTCATTAACATATGTGATTTTAGACTTTTGATTTAAATTATTTGTGTTTTTTTTTCGGATAAAATGATAATAATCACATTCAAAATATGATTTTATGAAAAATAGCATTTTTCATTATAATAATTATTAAAACTGCCACTATCTTAAAAATATACATTATGTATTATATGAAAATGATTTGAATTCTACATTATACACTCAAGAATATTGAAAGTAGCGCCTCGAGAAGGAAGCGAGATAAAAGGAAACTTTGCAAAGTATTTGAATGATGTCTGATATGAAAACGATCCAAGTTTGGTGCTATTACATAAGACCACACACCTTGCAGTAATACCGCAGTCAGGAAGGTGCTCCTTTATAAACCATCGCATAGTGAAAGATTCATAAGCCTAACGATCCCATTCCGCCTATAGGAGGACTTAAGTAAGCAAAGAATGCAGTTAGATGTGATTCGCACAGTTAAGTGAGCTTCAGAGGGGCCTGATCATCGGCATGAAAATCGCAGGCTGGTCGACGCGCCATGTTGCTCACCAGGTCGATCGTTCGGAGTGTGCCGTCAGAGCATAATGCCGACAATGGACACGAGATCGTGCCCACATACGAAGAATCGGTCCGGAGCGACCAGAAAGACCACAAAGCGAGATGATCGAAACATCGTGTGGCAAGCGCTCATAAATCTCACGGTGAGTCGTTTCACGTTAAAACCGGATATAGGGCTGCCAGTAGTTCCACAATCATATTCAGACACCTTGTTTAGTTTAGTTTTTATTAACGTTGCACTAGAAGCAAAACGAGGGCTATTGGCGACGGACCTCGTAATTTTGAACCACGGTCAAGTGACGAGGACGACACCTGACCTGGCACCCCCTTCTCCTAACATCCACACCACGCCAACGGGAGAACTTTGGGCCCCGAACAGATTTAACGTGCATCAGCCCCTGATATAATCCAAAGACGGTGAGTCTTTGGTGGCCAAGGATCGAACCCGCGACTGAACTAAAACCGCCAGTCGCTAGTCCACGACCTTGACCACTAGGCTACCGCGGCCCTTCAGACACCTTTAGGAAGCGAATCTGCAATCCAAGCGACCTTTTCGTGTACTGTCTTTAACAGTGGTGTGAAGCCAAAGCGAAGTGGAATGCCTCAGATTGGCAAAACGAGGTGTTTTGTGATGAGTCCCAATTCGTTTGGGGGAACAGACGATAACCATGCATAGGTGCAGAGGCACTCTGGTAAATGGAACAATTCCATCCACGCTGTCGCACGACACACTGCCCGCACAGCA
Source organism: Nephila pilipes (assembly GCA_019974015.1). NCBI lineage: Eukaryota > Metazoa > Arthropoda > Arachnida > Araneae > Nephilidae > Nephila > Nephila pilipes. Next base: position 10,160 of record BMAW01063795.1, on the reverse strand, counting down.
GACATAATCATTTGAGGATAATAATTTAGAATAACAGATCCACTCTAATTGTGGTGCATGGAACTTTAAAAGACCAGCGTCATGTTGATGACATTCATCGATCCTACGAGGGATAATGTTCGTCCGCATACAGCTCTTGTAGCTCAAGATATTCATCATGTTCAGACTCTTTCATAGCCGGCCCGCTCTCCGAACTTGTTCCTTATAGAGCGTCTGTGAGGCCGGCTGAAACGCCAGATGCTATCGTGTCATTATGTTTATGATTTGGAGGTGGCTATTCAAGATTTGGGGGTCCATCTGCCTCAGGACAACATCCGGCGATTAATCAACTCAATGCCGTCCCGTGTTGCGGCATGTATTACAGAAGGAGATGATAAGACGCGCTATTGAGTTTGCACTGTGTTTGTCTAATTGTTTTTGTCTCGATTTTGAGATCAAGTGAAACTCTCATCTGTATCATTCTGAATATACGTATTAAATTTCATTTTATGATAACATTTTGAATGAAGACATTTTTTCAGAAGACATTCTTGACCCATGTGGTGAACGGGAATGACAGAATAGTCCAACTGTAGCTCATGCATGTCGTAAGAGGCGACTAAAATGGGTACCCAGCATCTGGGGGTATAGCCGGGCAAACTGCCCCTGGGGATTATATCAGGGTACCTCAGAGACTTGCCTCCTTCTGGTAAGTACTGGCGTCATGACCCCGAGGCACCCTAGCGATCTTTTTCTTTCCCATGGGGTTTACTGTTTTTGGTAAACATGGGTGACGCACTCCCGAGTTACCCTAGCAATCCTTCTCTATTTTTGACCCACCTTCTTGTCACTCATTTTAGTCTTTTTTCATTTTTTTCCCGTCTAGATCACAGTTAAATCTTGTTTGCCGCAGCATAGTCATATCTGGCTCTTGCACCAATAAACTTTAGATTCACTCACTCACAGAAGACATTCTTCAACATAGCCAACTGCCTTATTTTTAACATGAATTGAAATAAAACTGAAGTTCCGATACATATTAGCATTAGAATGATCTGCAATAACATTAAATTGTAAAAAGCAATTATTTTTTATTACAGTCATTCAATAATAGTTCAATAATATTTTCTAAATGCTTGTTTTGACGTAACGATTTAAATGTGTTCTTATTTATAAGTATTAAACACAATTTTTAAAAAAATAATTCATATGCGATTAACAGCATTTAACTATTTCCCTTTTGAAATTTGAGTTCCAAAATAACAGTTTAAATAATAATTCTTCTTAAAGGCCAGGAAAAAATTGTTCAGATAAAGGGGTAGCATATTTCCCTTTCCTAACAACCCGATCACCAGATCGTTATTCTATGATTAGTTCCTCATAGATTGAATAGCCAGGAAGACCATTTTAACAAATATAGTACTTGCAAAATATATAACATCAGCATCCTTCATCATTTTACATAATGGTCATGGTAATTTACAGTCACGAACCTCTACCCCTGGGCTACTAATCCGCGATTCTGCTGCGCATCTTACTTTGAGGAAAAATTTTACTAAACTAAAACTACTTTGATATAACAAGTTTACGACGAGGAAATATTTGCTGAAAATGCTAGTCTACCTTTTTAAACTTCTTCACTTTCCCCAGGGCTGTCTTTTGTAGAATGTGCTCAGCGGAAAGTCACTGCATCAAAAGGAAGCGCTATTTCGAGGAAATAAGTAATTGTGGATTTTCTAATATTTTTAAAACTAGAAATCTATGCAGCGAAGAGTAGCTTGAAAGATTATATTCGAGTTAAATTGCGCTAAAAGATGTGAAAAAATATTTTTCATACTTTAACATAAAATGCGCGAATAATATTGTCATTTGGAGCTTAGACATATGGAAATATACTTCTTTTATATACCTAATACAGAAAATATTTTCTACATATGACATATATGAGTACTTGTAGAAAAATAATTTGTTCAACAAATAACTTATATCACATTTTTCACGATCGCATATAGATCGACTTCAACACGATAAGCCTGGCCTCGGTAGCCTAGTGGTCATGGTCGCGGACACGCGGCTGGTGTTTTTCGTAAAGTCGTGGGTTCGAGTCCATATACCCCTGGATACCCCCCGTGTAGATGGGGCTGATGCACGTTAAATCTGTCGAAGCTCAAAGTCCTCCCATTGGCTTAGTGTGGAAGTTACGAGGAATAGTGCTATATGTTTTCTGTTTGTGTTGTCTCTGTCCAAACTGTGCTCCTGTGTGTCGTCTTGCCCTTAATATTTGCGAAATAAAGTGTCATTTGTCATTATCTTCTGTTTTAGACTGAGTTTCGTTCGCATATACCCACACGAGATAAAGAGTTTTTGTGTCAATATCTTACAAACAATATTCTCCCATAATAAATACATCTTTAATATCGTTTATATGCTGTCTAGATATTAAAGAGAGGTTTTCTGGTTGTAGAAAGGAACAGTACATGTTTTTCAGAATTTTCCCGATAAATTCGAAGGGATCATAGGTCATTTACGTCATCCCTCTTCATTGTTATAAATTTAGCATGCGAAAAAAAATGCATTGTGCCCACAGAATTCAGTTGGCTCGACTATTATGAATAGAAAATAAAAAATTGGTAGAAAAAAAGACCCTTCCTTTCTTTAAATTTAAATAAAAAAATTTAAAAAAATGAGTGTAATTTGTTTACTTAAATTGATGGTAGAAAAAAAATGCTTCAGTGTATGCTTGTTTCAAGTATCGGTGTTTTTAAAATGATATTAACTCACAGCCTGATTGTTGATAAGGTACTTTACAATGAAAAGCATAATTTGTATTTAAAAAATGCAGAAACATTGTTTTATTTTCCCCTTTGTGTTTTTTACTCGTCTAGACTTCAGAGTATTTTTTTTTAAATTCATTATGGGACAGATACATAATCCTTTCATTTTTTTCCCATTTTATTCATGGGCAGAAATTTATTTAATTTTGAGAAAAGAAAAGAGTGAGTATTAGGACTTATTTTTAATAAAACGAAATAAGCGCATATGCAGTACATGAATTGGGGGGGAGGGGGGGTACTTGTCGTCATTACCTCGAAAGTAGCAATTTTGTAATTTAGAATTACCACTTGGTAATAAAGTAAATAATACACAATATCAGTCTTATTTCTCCTATTTAAAACTATTCAAGTATCGATATATAATTATATAAAGTAATAAAAATTACAAAAATGATTAAGATACCATAAAATTAAAATTTGCATTTTTGTGAGGTGCAATTTGCTAAAAGGATGGATCCTCCCCTCTTCTTCTCGTCTACAAACACTAACCCAATGGCACCCGATAAGAGACAGCAAAGACTTTTCTGTTCTTTTCCCAGGAATCGGCTTAATTGAAATCCTTCTTTCTCTTCATATTGAAAACAAATTTAAGCATGAGAATGAAAAAATTCTTATTTTAAAATTTCAAACTTCTATATAATAATATAATAAAATAATTACCCTGAAATATTCAATTTTTAGAAAAATTCTTGGGGAGCGCATATGTCCCTTTGCACCTTCCCCCCGGGTACGCCCCTGCATGAAAATATATAATTTAACAACAGATCATTACCATGATTTTTCTTAAAAAATGTATGAGTGTTATTTAAATTTGTCATTATGTTGACGAACTCTAAATAGTACCAAAACAATATCTACTTTAAAAATGTTGATTCTAAAAATTTTATTCATTTATTACTACAAAAAAAAGTCGTATGAATTTTATTTCTCCGCGATAATAAATTTTTCACTTAAAAAAAATTAATTAAATTTTCCTGGAGAGTATCTCAGCTTTCTAATTCAAATTCATTCAACGTAAGAATTTCATTATTCTTGTTTAACGTTTACAGTAATTGCTCAAAATTCTCTTAACAGCTGTCATATTAAGAGAGAGAGAGAACACAAATCCATAATAATGGAAGCGAGACTTTACGGAGGTGGGATATTGAATAATTTCAATTTCAAAATCACATTTAACGAAGGAGGAGTTACCGTTAAAAGGACATGCATTTCAATCAGGATTCTCATTTGTAATAATTTACATCGGACTTAATGTGACTATTACTTAAACAACAAAATAAAGAATTAAACTTTTAAATTGCATTTAAACCTGAAATAGATTTAAAAACTTTCCGATTTTGCTCTGATTAAATTTAAATTTAAATGCAAAAAGGAATTGATAAGGATAAAGGGTTAGTGGCTTAGCTGAAAAATATTTCCTCCATCACCGTAACGTCTTTATTTGTTAACCGATTTCCTTCGTAAAAATACTCTTATTATAATAATAAACCCTTCTATTACAAATAAACTCTTAAATTATATTGAAATTGCAAATATATTTAAAAAGATTCCATGTTGCTTTGATTTATTTTTAAATATAAGTACAAAAACTAATTATAATGTATTAATTGCTAAAGACAGATGGCAATTGGATTTTATGAAATAGTGCCTCTCTAGATAAAGAGACTTGATTGAAAAGCATTGTATCCAGGTCCATAACATTTCTTTGTAACCCGATTTTCACAATTTTTATTGTACCTGAAAGTTACGTGTTTACCCTAAGTGGTGCATCATTGATTTTTTAACATGTCCCCATCTCTTTCCATGCACATGCGCCGATGAGGGACTAGTCGGACAAATCCGTTGGAGAATTCCGGTGGTTATTGTTAACATCAAGCATTAATGGTAGTCCCCGCTTCACCGTCAGAACTTAAGTGATGTCACTGAAAATGCTCTCTCATCTTTGGGCAGATGAAAAAAACATTTTAATTTGGATACGGTTTCAACCCTCAGGTGTGAGAAACTCAGTGATGAATTTCTGTTTCAACCTTACCTTTATAGGGGTCACCATCTTGAGTTCCAACAACACCTGGGAGCAAAGAAAAAGAATTCATTACATATAAGACACATGCAGCTCTCAGGTGTAATAAGAATTTTGAAAATCAGGTAATGAGCTATGGCGACGAAGACATTAATTTTCAGTAGTGCCTAGTATATGAAGCTTATAGGAAGCGATCCTCGTTATTGAATTGAGGACAAGTGATGAGGACGAAATATCAGTTAGCAACTCTTTCTTTCTCTCGCCCCTAACTTCTACAGCTGTCGATGGTAAAATTTTGAGACCCAGTTTCACTTTATGTACAGCAACCACTAGTATTCGGCTTGACAAGTATTTGACGGAACCAAAGCTCAAACCTATTACTTGACTTGATAAAACCTTGTTAACGTCCCCGAAGCTCTTCTTTTGCATATTCGACCATCTTAATTAATTAAATCAGTCAGAAAAATAGTCACTAATTAATAAAGTCGAAACACACATATAGTAACTCATTTATTCGAATCTTAAAATAACCAAAACAAAAATTGCTTAGTGTTAAGTAAGTGGATTTTGGCTCCCTAAATATTAAAATTTTCAATATCTACTTATTTTTCAATCTTTTATCGGGTCCGATCCAATAAGTACTTGTAAGGAGATCCGACTCCTTGTCCTTATGCAAATCCTCACTAACTTTAAATCTTATATCTCTTTATTTTTATAGAGTGAAGACATTACTTCGTTGCAAGCCTCATATTAGTTATTCTTTCTACCGCAACTCCCTTATTAAACTTCTCGCAGCTTATAAATGCTATCCCATCCATCTATTCCCTATGCTTCAATATTTTTAATATAATTTATAAAAACCATGGTTTATTCACAAGATGAGTGTCTCAATTCAAATAACGTCATGTGAAAGACCCCCAAGGATTAATTGAAGGGAAATATGCAAAAAAAATCTTGCTATAACCTGTGAACTAGTATCCTTTTCCCTCCTAATTTGCCGACGATGGAACTTTGAGACTAAGTTTCAGTTTACTTATATCAACCCTTAGTATTCCTTGAAAAAAGCCTTTGATGGAACCAAGACTCAAACCTACCATTCGACAAACATCTTCAGCCACAAAATCTGTGAATATAACCACTGGTACATCTCATACCTTTTAAACAAAACGAATATATCATATTTTCAAATAAGAATAATAAAGACAAAAATAAGACCCTGGTAGGATCAGATTTCCTCATAATAAATTAAATATAATTCCTAAATCCAAAAATGGTTGCATTTAAACTACTCGGATGTATGGAGTTCGCTTTATGTTAATAAATTCCAATAAAGACAACATTACTAGGGTTGCAAGAAATTCAAAATGAATCCGAATAAAAGAACCAATTTTGTTAAATAAGAATGTAAAAATATATATGAGATAATAAGTTATTTACATATATATTACATCGGTTCTCTCACAAATACTCGAATATATTTGTATTAACGCAGAGTTGCTTCCAAATATTTTATATAAAGGTAGTAAATAAGGTAAAAGAAAAAAGTTCTACAAATTCCTATCGTTAACAGCCGTTATTTGGTGCGATTATCGCTTATTTGGTGAGCTTGTTGGCGATGTACGTGACATTAAAGATGCATTGAAGTCTTATTATTTAACGGAAAGTTAGTTTTAAATGTTTGATCATCACATTTGGTTTACATTTTAATAAGTGGATTTTTGCACGTTATAAAAAATAATTTTTTCAAAATCAAACTAATTTATAATATCCTGATTAAAGGAATTTTTCAATCTATGCATAAAATTTTTAAATTAAGTTATAATCCCCCAATTCAATTTTAATTAAAATATAAATCCAAAGAACTTCCTTACGTTGTTGTGAAACATCTATTTCCCCGATATTATTTTAATTAGATTTTTAAGCTTTTAGACTTCGTTCAAAGTTTTTTACTAGCTTTTCTATTAGACTAAAAAGATAATAAAGATAAATTGCAAACACTTATCTATAATTAAATCTATCGCACTGACGTCACCAAGACAATTTTAAGTGCTTGGGACTTTAAAGTTACCAAGAAAGCTTGCATCGTTCACATATTCTTATACATTGTTCTAAATATAATGCTATTAGGTATTTCTGATTTTCATCGTCTATCGATACGTTTCTTCAGCTTCACATGTCATTCAAGCACTTACAAAAATATTTTTTACGAAGCTCTAATTTTATCTACAAATTGAGCAGAAATATTTATTCATTTTGCACTAAAATTTAATTCAAGTCGCCAAATGATCGCCAAATAATACGCAAATTGTGAAAGTTTGGAAGAAAACTATTGTTTAAAAAACTCGTTTTTTAGCAGCGTTATTATTACACAATGATAGCTAAAAGGCCCCAGAGTACCCACGTAAAGATTTCCAAAAGCAGACGATTGACAATTAGAAAAGAAAAAGGTTGAGTGATTTTATTAACATTGTACTGGAAGCAACACTAGGCTATTGGCGACGGAACACGTAATTTTGAACCTCTATCACGACCGAGGTTCCTCAACCTAACGAGGATGACGTCTGACATGGCACCTCCCTCACCTAACTACCACACCACGCCAAAAGGAGGACTTGGGGCCTCGTCAGGTTTAACGTACATCATCCCCGTTATGCTTCTTTCGTGGTATCAGAGCTCCAACCCATGACTCGATGTTTTCTGCCAGCCGGGAATCCATGATCATGTCTCCTAGCCTACCGCGGCCACCAGGAAAAAGAAAAGGAATCTTGTTTAATATTAAGTTGTCGAGAGAACTACAGTTCTTAAAAAAAATTTAAGCTGATAAAGTGATAAAAAAAAGGGGGGAGGGAATCCCATTTTAGCTGACTTGGCGATGTCTGGTATTTTTTTTCTGGTGGCGATATTGTGCCGTGGCTACCCTGTTTGCTCTTCGCTGTGACGAAAAAAACCGATTTTGGCGCCAATCTGGCGCGATTTTTGAAAACTCGCCAAGAAATCAGCTAAAATAGGATTGAACCAAAAAAGGTTTTATAAAAATGATTTAAAAATCTTCAAATTTACTAAATTTAACAAGCTTCTCAATTGCAAAAAAGGGACAATTGCTTACAATAATAGTTAGTTTGCGTCAGAGCACACATCCACATAAAGATGATTGACAGTCGACGATTGATAAATAGAAGAAATTGGAGCTTATTAACTCTAATATTCACTTGTCAAGAAATGTAGATTTAAATCATTTTGAAAGTGCTAAAATACCAAAAAGATTTTATAAAAAAAAAATATTTAAGGATCTTCGAACATGTAAAAAATAAAAATGAAAAATTAAATAATAAGAAAAATTAATGTTTTTTAATAATATTGATATTTTTAATCAAGGAATTATATAAAACAAACTTTTATCAAAGTAATATTTTTTCGTTATAGTTTTTTAAGAGTTATTAATGTTTTTTTTTTATTTCCTTCGCGTGAAATTTTGGAATATATATAAATAATTTTTGGAATATATTTGTGAATATATATAAAAATGTTGCAGTTATCCATCAAAAATATAATAATTTTAATTTTACCATTCCTGTAATGTAATTTGCGCTGTATACATTTGCGGGGGGGGGACTTGACTTATTAAAATATTTTACACGCACAATAATTAAATGTTGATGTTATTATTTCTTAAAATTATATGTATGTTTTAATTTAAAAATAAGCTGCAATGAAATATTTTATTTACTGTTTTAAGATATGATGGCAATTGATAAAATTCTGAGCAGCATATGACGTATTGGGTGTAATTTAAAATGTTTAGTATATATTCAAGCTCAAAATATATATAGAAATCTTGTGTTATTTTCAATATGGCTAAACAGTGTTATGGCTTTACGTATAGAATTACTACTTATGATTTACTTTTATAAAAAGCACATTTTGTGAGTGAATGTTGTCGAGAGATTTCTACTCCTTAAAAAAATTAGAATGCTGGTAAAGTCCAAATTTTTTTTTAAAAGAGAAACTATAATAATTTCTTTTAAAAATGTAAAAAATTAAATTTTTAATTATCTTATAAAAATGGTTTCGAAAATTCAAAGCTTTATATAGTTTAAACCGTTATAAGTCCTATTTTTTAAAAGAAACCCCTACATGTAGTTTAAATGTTATCATTGTATAGTTAAGACATTCAATTATATTCGTAATAATGATAACTGACCAAACAATGGAACAACGCAATTGCTAAACTTTACAACAATAGAAAACACATTTATAAATATATTTGAAAAGGAATTATTCTTTGTTGTGAACCGAATATGGAACAACAAAGATCATTAATCAACAAAGGTGAAATTACCCTCAGTTTCGCTTATTGTAATTAGTGTGAGTTTGTGTCTTACGAATTGAAGTTTAAAAACAATTCAAGAAAGCGATTTTGATATCAAAGATGTCTTTACGAAACGTTTACGAGGATTTGGCCCTTGCACTGTCTTGCTTTTGCATGATGGTTCTATTTTGTTCTGGGTCTTACTTTTGTGCTCTCCCATTTATCATTTACGCTATTGTGAATGGGAACTGGATGAAGAAATTGGAAACTAAACCGAAGAAAGTGAAACGAGTGATACCTAAATTTCCAGCTTATTCACCAGAACCAACTGATTTGATGTGGTATGAAACGATCAACATTAGCGAAGCTCCACGACTCAAAAACAATCCTTTCGCTTATGCCTACATCAACAACCCTTTTTGCGGAGACGATTCCTCCAATGGATCCACCTATCAAAGGATCGTTTCCGAAGAACAGCTCTCTTCTTTTCATCTACGCTTAAAACCATAAATCAAAATAAACTGAATAATTAATTCGGCCAATCTTTTTCAAAATTCATGTAAGACAATAAGCCTTTTCAGAACCTGAAATCAAAATCTTTGCAAAGGACATCAAATAAATCTTATAGTGGTTTTGAAATAATGACAGTTTGAAAATTTACACCGATGCTTTGGAAATAGTTTCATCAAAGAAAATGTTGAACCAATAGAATATTTGCATATGAATACAGAAGAAACGTTGATCTCGTTGGTCCTTCAAAAAATCTACTTCATGTTTTTCAAGAGACCAATAATTATTTCGAATGATATATAAGCCTATCAATAACTTAGATATGATGGTGGAAATGGATCAAAATACCTCATAGAAAGTTTTATTCCTTATCGTGATTGCAGAAAATTATTTACTAGTTATATTGACTATTGCGCCTCAGAAGAGGTTTTACAATTTAAAATTACTATTATGCTTCATAGAAGGCTCATCCCATTGAAGAGACTATTATGCCTCAAGTAAGGCTCAT
>BMAW01063791.1:0-10955 GCA_019974015.1 Nephila pilipes | reverse complement strand
GAGTTTCGTGTTCTGATAAAACATTGTTTTTTAATGGGTAAAAACACCGTGCAAGCGAAACAATGGATTGAAAAATGTTACCCGGACTCTTGTCCATCAAAAGCAACGATTTGTCGGTGGTTTGCCGAGTTTAAACGTGGTCGTACCGACACAAATGACGCGGAACGCTCGGGTAGACCTGTGGAAGCCGTTACACCGGAAAATGTGAGTGAAGTGACAAAAATCGTAAAGTGAAGCTCCGTGAGATTGCTTAGATGACACAGATATCATATGGAAGTGTATTTACTGAAAAAGGTTTTTTCCAAGGGGGTGCCGCGATTGCTTTCGATGGAACAAAAACAGCAACGAGTCGATGATTCAGAAAGCTGTTTATCGCTATTTACTCGCAACAAAAAAGATTTCTTGCGAAAAAAAAAAAAGAAAAAAAAAATTGGGGGGGAAAAAAAAAAGATTTGGAAAAGCGTTGGAACGATTGTATCACCCTAAAAGGTGATTAACAAAAGGTGTTATGTTGATGAATAAAAAAAAAAATTGCAAAAAAAATGTTGTTTTCAATGTTAGACTCGGGAGTTATTGATCGATGTGTTATATAGTGTGAATTAATTTGTAAGAACTATTTGAAAATTTATTTTATTAAACTTTGAACATGATACAATATTATTTTTGCACAAGTGATGGATTATTCTACATTTTAAATTTTAGAAGAATTATTGTTTAAATAAACAATTAGATATTTTTTCACTTTTTATTTCGAAATACTTCAATACTTTCAAATTTCTACTATTTCTGCCCATTTCAACGTTTTTAAGTAATATTTTCTACATTTGTTAGAAGTGCTACCCAAAGTATGTGCATGGGCTCAGTAACTCTGGTGTTGGAAAAAGTTCTTTTCAGACACTACGATAAAAAAATATGAAACAAATATACGAAAATATGAGGATTTTTTGAAAAACCTGCATATCTAAAACCTTATTTCTTGCACAGTATTATCAAAATATTACTAGTAAGAGTACAAGGAAATTTTGGAACCAATGATGATCATGAGAAACAAAATAGCATTTTAAATTCATGACCATCGTAAAACACAAAAAAAGGGAAAAAAATTAGTTAAAAAAGTTGGTGAGCAATGAAATAATTGGGAATACTCACTAGAAAATTTAAATTACCCTCTAACTATTTAACTGTAACTATATAGATTTTCTTACAAACATTTATAAACATAACATAAGGGAACAAAATCTGTTTCGATATTTTTGTCATTTGTAAGATGCTGCGTTCTTTTAAATGAATTCATGCAATAAAATTAGTTCTACTACGATATATGAATATGTAGCTTCTTATAAAGAATTATTGTGTACAAAATTTTCATGTTCGTTTCGAAATTGAGAAAAAAATTAAATGGTGGAATTCAAAATATATAAATAAAATCAAATTTATATTTAACTTTTTAAAATAATCACATACATACACATCATATTTTCCCACACTTTCTGCTATCATAACGAAACACTTGATATTATATGATATGCACACAAAATTATTTTCATTTTATATACAAAACTTTTAATTTCTAAACGCTAGTATATTACATCGAACCATTACATTTAGTGACTGACATGAATTTCAAATAAATTTATTTCTAACCATTATAAGAATCTGTTCTTCATTCTTATTGAAATGGAGGTGCAACGATGAAATGATAAACATAAAAGTAAAGCATATATAATAAGTTTAAGTTTTAAATTATTTACGTCAGAATTCATAACACAAAAGTGTATATATACTATTTAAGTAGGAGGGTTGAAGAACTCTAATTGATTGATTTTTTTATAGTATCACACTGAGAAACAACTTAAGGGCTTTTGGTAATGGTCCTCGTAAATTCGAGTCTCGGTCTAGTGACAAGAATGACTTCGGACTTTGGAACTTCCTCTCCAAATTCCCCCAGCAACACCTATGGATGGGCTTGGTGCCTTGACAGATTTCATATGTATTGACTTCTGTTCATGGAGGGTATTTCATTGCATCCAGATTCGAAGCAAAATTCGAAGGGAAAAAAGTCGGCCACTAGCTCTAGACTGGCTTTTGAACCGATTTCGATCACTTGGCTACCTCTGACAGTATAGGGGGGGATCGGGATAGTATAAAGTCCATAATACTTATATTTACCAAGGTATAATTTTTTGGGCGACATTTAAAATATTTTACGTAATTATTCAAGTGTTATGTTTATAAATAATCAACACAAAATTATAATTAAAATGTATTAGTAGGTTTGTGTGAAAAATTTCATAAAAAAATCAGATTACAGTTATTAAATTAATCTGGATATTTTAAATTAATTATTAAAATTATTATAATTCATTCTCAAAATTCATTGCAAAATTTATATCTAAGTTATCAGTGTTTTTGTCGAATTAACTGTTCCAAAATTATTAAAAAAAATTAATGTTTCGAAGTGAAAATTAAGAACTATTTCACTTAATAGTAAAAATTTTCAACTATTTTAAACACATATTATGTTATTCTTGAAAATTTATTCATACGAGCTATATAATATTATTATTTGTTATTGTTTATTCAATCCATTGTTTAAGTTTGATCGGTGAAATTTGGTTAGATGAAAATTTTAAAGTCTATACCAAATAATAAACTCTTAATTATTTAATTACATAAAAATTTAACTTCATTTTGAACATTGAAACTAGTATAAATTAAGGAATGTTTTCAATCATTGCTTTAAAAGTCAATGAAATGTTCAACTGCAATTAAAATTCCAGAAAAGGCATTTATTTTCTCATTAATATATATTATGTTTGAAAATCAAGTTTCACTTAACATTATCCAGTTGTTAATGAATTACAAATTCATTAAATATTCCTCATAAACTGTGTACAGTAGAAATAAATATTTTTAATAAGCATATTTTTCACTAAACTCTTTTCAATGCTATAATACAAATGTCAAGTGAAATAAAAAAAAAAAAAAATTCTTTCATTCTAAGAGATCTTTGAATGTAAGACATACTTTGTCATAAATTGTTTTCTACACATCAACGACTTTGTTATTGTTAAAGCACTGCAATTCAGATTTTAACTGTCTTATGAAATACAAGTTATTACTACTTGAAAAAGCTCTTGAATTCAAAACTTTTCACTTAGCCAAGAAAGAGAAAAGTTCATCACGCTAGCAAATAATCTTTTAATTCATTTTATAGCTGGCCGCGGTAGCCTAGTGGTCAAGGTCGTGGACTCGCGGCCGAGTGTTTTCGATCAGTCGCGGGTTCGATCCTTGGCCGCCGAAGACCCGTCGTGTAGCCGGGGCTGATGCACGTTAAATCTGTTCGGGGCCCAAAGCCCTCCTGTGGAGTGGTGTGGATGTTAGGAGAGGGGTTCCGGCTCAGGTGTCGTCCTCGTCACTTGACCGTGGATCAAAATCACGAGGTCCGTCGCCAATAGCCCTCGTGTTACTTCTAGTGCGACGTTAATAAAAACTAAACTAAACATTTTATAGTTCTGTAATTAAATTTTAATTACTTCTGAAAAATGTGAAATAGATCAAATGAGCTTGTGAATTTCATTTACTTCAGATTCTGTTTTGTTTAGAAGCAAAATGAATTGAATAGGAAAAGTTATCTGTCATTATTTAAAGGTCAATGTTTTTGAATAATTACACTTAATAAATTAATAGAAAAATGTACTTATTTTGGAAATCGTAGAAAATTCATTAAAATATTAAAATAATTGCAATAATACATTAAATGTCTTCCATGTTTTACATTTCAAAGTAATGTGTAAATACATATAAAATGTTTAAAATTTTAAAGTTAATTTAAAATATTGAAAAAAAAATCCTTCAGACTATTTAGTAAGCACCATTCGCACTTCTCATAAAAGTTTGAAAAAAAATTTAATGAAAGAGAATTTAAAATTTTGTTTTTATTCCTTAAAAATCAGTCTTAAAAACCAGAAACACATTACTTATTACTACACGGAAAATGTATAAAAAGGTATTTGTTTCGTGAGTACGGAGAAAAAAAGAGAAAAAAGAAACGGAGAAAAAAAGAGTTCTTTGCAAACCACTAGTTTTTATACTCCACGAAAAAGGGTTCTCTTAAAAAGGGCTTCGGAACATAATTGGGCTAACGTGATTCGACAGTGAAAGTAGACAGGTTTCAAATTGAAAATTTTGATTTGCATTAAAAACAAGTAATATAAAAAATTAAGTCAATTCCTTCTTAGGTAGACAAAGAAAATTTTTATTTTAGTTACTTTTTATTAAATTATTTGGCGGTATTTTGCCAAATGTGGCTAAACTGGACAGCTTCACGGATTTAACGATCAACCAAAAAAAATCGCCAAGTTTGGCAATTTTTGAAATCGCGCCAAATGCTTCAGCCAAATTATATTTTCACCAATGAATTATTATTTGAAAAAACTGTATTAACATCAAGTGTTATCCATTAAGAGTTTTAAAAAATGCATTTGAACTTGAGTGGATGATTAAAAATTATTTTATTAACGATTGAAAATTTGAAAAAAATATATAGACATAGAGTGTGAGCTAATAGTTGGAATTTTTTAACAAAATTGAAAAGAAATTAATAATTCGGATTCATCATATACGTATAGTAAATTTCTTGGTAGGAAAAGTAAGAATACAAATATTTGAAATAGAAAGTTTATTGCCGTTATTTTCTATGTAATTTTTTATATTATTTTTCACGATACTGCTACAAAATGAAGAGATATACAAAATTTTATAGAATATTTTTATAGTCCTTTTTTTCACTCATGTTTTAAATTTCAATTTGAAGTTTAATTTCTTGATGTGCTTTACATCACATGTTTTACGATCACCAACACGATTACATTTTCACTGACATTACACGTTTCACAACTGGTACGGATATCTACTCATTCTCAATTTAATCTGTATTTCTAAATTTAAGAATTCGCAGTATGCTAGTGTAAATGAATCTTTAATATTTTGGTTCTGAAATGCTTTTTCAATATATTCGACTCCTATCACTTCACGAAATTCGTATACATGTGGCTACAATTCTATCATTTTGCATACTCAAAAATTGTCAGATATATATCATTTTAGCCCCTGCATGTATGAATAGAGTAGAAGATAAGTTTTGTTACAAAAGCAGTTATATATATATATATATATATATATATATATATGTGTGTGTGTGTGTGTATAAGATAAAGTGATGAATTTCTCATTAAAAAACATAAAAGTAAGAGAACAATTGAAATCTAAAATCCAAAATAATTTAATAGATGGTTTTTGTTTAAAAAATTTTAATTGGAAGGTTTTTAAGGGAAGAATATATTTTATTAGTTTGGAAAACAATTGTTTTTGAAAATAATTAGTAATTGAGATATCTCGCCTTTCAATTTTTCTTCTTTGTTTACTGTTTCTTTTCTTTAAATTACAATTTGAATTTTGAAGTAATCTATTTTTACACAAGATGCATTGGGGGAGGTTTGGTACCATAAAACTAGTTTAACCCCACAATTCAATCCCCAGTCTGAATATGCATGTTTTGATTTGTTGGGTATTCAAATTAGTTTTAAATATGATTCAATTTTTATTCATCTTTTAGTTCAAAATTTGATTCAATTTCATCTTTTTTACTTAGTTCTATAAATGTGTCTTTTTTGTTGATTTTGGATTTAATTGTTCTCTTACTTTTATGTTTTTTAATGATAAATTCATTGCTTTATCTTAGACACACACACACACACACACACACACACACACATATATATATATATATATATATATATATAAAGCGGGGGTTTCTCAACTACTGTAGTGATCTAAATATTCCGAATAATTTTAAAACTGACTCTTTTATGCGTAGGATGAAAAATACCTGTTTCCAATAAACACTATCTAGTATTATATTCCGTATAGTGTATGTAGATAGGCTTCTATCATTCTATATTTCTATTCATAATTCAATTTATTCAAGACAGGATGGTTTTGATGACACCCATCTCTTTCGTTTTCGAAATGTATAGTTAGAGTGATATTCAAGGATTTAGTAACATCATTTTGTAAGTATGATTTTATTGTGCTCTATCGATTCTACGATTTCATCGAGTTCACATTCTTTGCTATGTGGAATGTATAGAATTATAAATAAAAACAAATGTTTATTGCATTTACTTAGCATCTAATGGAAAATTGGAAAGTATATGAAATAATTGATATAGGTTCTAAATTGCACTATTTCTTAAAGATGAAAAATACAAAAAAAATATGTTAGATCTGTAATGTTTGAGGTTGCTCTGAAAACAACAATTTTCAATTTAGAATTTGTTTGTAACTTTATAAATAATTTAACGTTTTCTTGATCATTCCTTCCTTTTCATTTTTTAGAAGTTTTCAACTATAATGTTATTTTTTGTCTCATTTATCTTCTGTAATTTTAATTTTTCTAATATTTGTATTCATCAGAAGACAGTCATCAGAATAAAACTTTGCTATAGTACAAATTTATTTCTCCATTTACGCATTCTGTATAACATATGAGTAAGAAATGAAAATAAATAATAGTTGATGATCTGTGCAACAACACAAAGATGTCTCATAATTTAAAATCCTTTTAATCGTATATCATAAATTATGACAGTTAAATTCATTTTAATCGTCGTAATTTTCATCGTACATTTTCTGAAAGAAAAAAATGTTTTTCCAGTGAATAGCATTATTTTGTTAAAAGTGTCCTTTCAGCACCAGCAGTACACATTCAAACCACGTTTTTCTGTCATGATATCGATTTTTTTTCCTTTTTCGCCTCATATTAAAACTCAGTCTTTTATATTTAAAAATCTTTTAGAATTTTGTTTCAATATTATTTAGAAGCTGATTTTTACAGTTATTTTAATATTACTTGATCATGAATTTCTCTAACCGGAAAAGCGACTTTTTTCATTATTGTAAAACACAATATCTCGAAATGTTAAGCATCAATAAACCTGAAGTCTTATATATGTGTTTTCTAATACATATACATAGAATAGACTATTCTTGAAAAGAAATTTTTTTATAATGCAATAAATTTAAAATTACAATGACTTTTAAAGAAAGTTTCAGTGTTCAGAACTAGATCTATTGTATCTTCCCACTTAAGGACTGTATTATCAAAAAAATAACCCATTCCATAAATTAGGTTATATTTTGTGTTATTCAATTTACATATTGTCCATATTTTATTTATTTTTCTTTGAGTTACCATGTTTTGCAAAAGTCTTAAATTTGCTTATATTTGTATAAAATATCCTTTTGACAGTAAACATATACACTAAGAAAACTTATTCAAAAATATTCTTAGTTTGAAGCACCATAAGATCACAAAATATGCATTTTTAGGAAAATATACTTAAATTAAAAATAATTATATGTTATTTCTACGCTTTCTGGAGTTTTATCAAAATACTTATACAGTAGTTTTGTAAGTAAAAAACGATACATTTGTTTTGCTTTTTGTAATTACTTTTAATATAAAGCCCAAGTTTGTTTAGTTCTATTAATGTAATACATTATAGCACAGCATACGTAATGTTTTATTCATATTGTCCTTCTTAAATACACAATGTGTAATGATTATTTCCTTTTAATAATTATTTACAGTTATTGTTCTGAATCACGCATTATTATTTTATTCAAGCTAATGCATAATTTGTATTGAAATTATCTAAGCAATGTTTAACAATAAAGATCTCTAATATTTATTTGAAAAGTATTCTTTATATAATAGTAAAACGTTGCGTGAATAATAATATGTATTGTTAACTAATGTTTCGTACATGCACAATGATCTTTTACATAATATACTGATAAACACTCGTTAATAAAATTGCAAATCATCATACTTTAAACGATCAAATCATTCTTTGGTTGGTACGGAGATGACAAACGATAATCATTCACAGAAAATTATCGTTTGTCTTTTATCTTTCATTATTATAATAGCTATCCATACACATAAGATTTATTTCAGTATTGTTTTAATTCGGTACGGTGTATTTCCAGTGAAATATTATAACATGAAGAAATCATTTAAAAATATTATCTATGTTAAAACATTGAAAAGAATTATGAAAATAAATTACAAATATTATCTAAGGAACTAAAACTGAAAAAATACATTATGATAAATATACCTAATAATTTGTATAAACGGTCCATGCACATATGATCTTATATATGATCTAATGACCAGTATTCCCAGATCATAATCGCCCACTTCAGAAATACAAGCATAATATAATATGTAACAACTGTTTACTGCACTACATATAATTATGTTTATTTTAGAAGCTTTATTTTGATGATTTTGGTATTTGTACTTTTTTCATTATTATATTAATCGCTTACGTATAGTTAAAATAAAATGCAAACGTTCTTAAAGGTAACAGTTCACCTTCAAAACACGTTTAGTCAAGATATCAGTTTTCTAAACTTTTTAATTAAATTTCAATCCTTTGTCTTTAAAAATATGTTTGAACTTTGTTTCCATCTTATTTAGGAATTGAATTACTGCGTTTCAATATCACTTGAACTTGATTTTCACTGTACAGAAAGGTTTGAAAAACGGCTTTTTTCATATTGCAAAACACAATATCTCATAAGGCTACGCATCATTGAATGGGGTATTGTATATAAGTTTTTCAAAAATATATACATAGAATAGACAATTCTTGTGATTTTATGTTGAGTTGAAGCACTTTTTATTGCAATAAAGTGAAAATTACAGTGACTTGAAAGGAAATGTCAGTGTTCAGAACTCGATCTCCTACAGTTTTCTACGTAAGGACTATATTATCAAAATAATTATGGTCGCAAAGTTTATTAAAGAAAATTATTGAAATACCAGTTAAAACTGTTAGTTATTTTTAACTTTAAAATTAACTTAATAAGAGACATTTGTGAGTGTATTAAAAAATTCATAATATTCATAAAAGCAAAACATGCATTTGAAAATTTGTAAGTCAATCTATTAAAAATAATGGGAACCAGAATTCAGAAAAAATTATTGTGATAAGACGCCGCGCCATATATTGGAATCTTTCTTTCTTGCGAATAATTACTGACTGAAAGTCAGCAACCCTTACTATCTCCCCTTTGTGAGTTTTACAATACCTCATGTGGCGTATGAGGATTTCCTGGTGTTCCCAGAGGGGGAAAGAAATTTTTTCCTCAATCCTTATAGCTCCGAGGGGAAAGAATATTTTTTGACTTATTAAAATTATTGAAATATTAGTTAAAACTTGTCGCAAATGTCTAAATATTGCATTGTTAGGCCAGTACGAACGATTCCCAAAATTTCAAAGTTCTAGCTTGATGGGAAGTTGGATAAATTAACAATCGAAAATTTGATGACACACACACTCACACACACACAGCAAGTGAAATTCAGAAAAACGTTGTAAATAATAACCTATTTCCTAATTATATTCTGTATCATTCAGTTTACATTTATTTATTTTCTTTTGAGATGTTTTTTTGTGTGGAAAGTTATATTTTTTTTGCTTATATTTGTATAAAATGTCTTTAACTCTAAAAATATACAATGAAGAAGCTTTTCTTGGGTGTTTTTTTTTTAATTTTGAAGCCACATAATATCATAAAATATGCGTTTGTTGGAAAAACTTATATTAGTTCAAAACTTCTCTGTGAAGGTATACTGTGACCTTAAATATTTAATAATATATTTCAACATTTGAATAACATGTAGTTTAAGAAAATGTTCTGGTTTAGCCATGATATGTACAACAATTAACAATGGATGTGTAATATTTGAAGAAATATTGCGTACTTTAATAACCAACTTGAATTAAGTTTTTCACCAGATACGAAATAAATTAATTAGTTTGAGGAGTTTTTCATTGTCAACCTTTGCCTTAATTAATTTCAAAGAAACACTTCCAGAAGACTAATGATAACCAGTAATATTTTTTTTGAAAGTTGAATATTTAGATATTAGTAAGAGATTTTGCTATTTATTTAATTATCACTTTTTTACTTTTGAAGATTATAACTATATAAATTTAACTTTTATTTTATGTGATGACCAAATATTATCCATTTATATCTTATAATCTACGTTTGAATATAAATCCAAGTGAATTTTTGAGGAAGAGATAAGTCTTAAATTAAAAAATGCATCGAAAATATTTACTTAATCTCTGTATATTTCACTTTTACTGTTTTGTTAGATTAATATTTGAAAAGTGAATAAAGAAAACATCCGTTAATTAAAAAAAATTCTGATTATCTGAAAAAAAATTATAAAGTATGAAATTATTAAGGGAGTAAAGATAAGAAATCGGTGCAATATTATATATTTTCCATTTTATTTCTTACTTTAATTTAGAGCCATCAGACCTTAAAATAAAACAGGAGTAATTTAAGAAAATGATAGCGTCGGAGTAGGTAAATCGTCATAGTAACCAGCGTTATGGGTAACAACAGGCCGTGGTCTCTAATCGTCATTGTGCTTAAATAACTTTCATACAAAACAAAAGAAATTTAAACATATTAAGTAAAAACTGGTCCCAAACAATTTCTTAGATTTAAAATGACTAGAATAAGATACAAATTCAAATGTTAAACCATCACATGTTAAGATAAAATGAAAATAATTTTAGACAATGAATGCATCAAAAAGTTGGTATATTGCCAGAGCTATCAGCTTTATGGAAAACTATTGGCCACTTGCAATATGAAATATAGTTCCATTAAATAACCGTCCGAACATTCGAAATTGATGCTTATAACATAAAAAAAGACTCAAAAACACCAGTTAGAGTAGAGATTAGGAGAGTAAAGAAAAAATTAATATGTTTCAGTTTTTAGTTTATTTGTTTGATCATGGTTCAGATGTAAAAATGTCTTTGGCCATTTCATCTTTGCTAGTGATACATAATTTC
>BMAW01063789.1:11518-76632 GCA_019974015.1 Nephila pilipes | reverse complement strand
TGTTTTATCAGAACACGAAACTCGGTTTCTTCCATTTTTTAAACAAATTACAAAACGACTTTACTCCAACCTCGATAACTCAGCTGTTTCTGGTCCGATCGACTTAAAATTTTGAAACGTTTCAAGCAATGGTTAGTACTCTAGATGTCCTGAATTTGAGCAAACTGAGAATAGCAGTAGCCGTCCATGAAATTTGGCTGGCAAGATTTGGTTCTCTGTTAAATACAGAGTGTTTGACAAAAAGAGAAAGTAACTTAAAATGTAGAAAAGGTAATCACACACGCACCCTTTCAAATCTGTCTGTCTGTCTGTTTCTCTCTCTATCTCTATCTATCTATCTATATATATATATATATATGAGAAGAATTGAATCCCCTATTGTGTTCCATGATATATATATATATATCATGGAACGATAGGGTATCTTTGTTACTTATTGTTATGTACGGGGAAGCCAAGTCCTTTAACAGAATTTAGTCATGGGGTTGATTGAAAGAGCTTCAGTCCTTTCATAGAATGGATGTTATTTATTATTGACTTGGAAATTTTTACCATTGCTAAAAGCACATACTAAGTATTGAAGCAGTTTTCACATAACTAAAGGTGAGGAAACCAAACATATAAAATGGCTGCAAAGCAAAAATGATGATTGAGTCGAAAGAGAACTTTTAACGACCAGCGATGGTTTTTATATACGATGGTTTCATGAGGAAGTTCAAAATTTTCTTATTTCCGCAATTAATAGAGGTTCATAATACTGTCGATTCTTCGAAACAGTTTTATAGCTAGGGTAAAAGAAGAACATTAAGATTTGTAATTGACTGGTTGAGACACTTTGTTTCGACTTTAAACAGTAAAAGTGTGTCAAAAAACCAGAAAAAAAATTAAAAAGAATATAAGAAGATGATAATGCGGGGTTTTTTTTCATCATAATTTCTCTTTTTCGGAAAATGTGAACACTTGATGCACCTTTCTGGTGGTGGAGCGTTTTCAAATATAATTTTCATTATGATTTTAACCCAGTTTCGTGCACGAAATGGGTTCTGCGATGAAAATCATTTCTGTACATTGTAATTTAAATTTTAAGATAGTGATATAGTAAAAAAAAAGTGAATATAGTAAAGTAATATAGTAAAACTAGATCAATATTGAGCTAATGAAACATATTGTATATCTAGGCCTACTAAGTTATATACCGTTTGTAATACAAAAATAATATTATTGTGAGTTAAAACATATTATTAATTTAAAAAAAAAATATTTGAATGCTTCAAAATACGTTATAATTCTTGTTGTTGCTGTGTGACATTGTTTTTGAATACATATAATGAATAAAATGACAATTATTCATCTGTATACTATTACAGAACAGATTAAAAAATTTTTGCAAATATAAAATATACAAAAGAATCTGTCACCGAATTTAAATTTTTGCATCAATCTTGCAACGAACATTGTATCATAATTTTTTGACCTTCAACATTTCAAGCATATTTTGGGTGGTATTTTCAAAATAAGGATGTTAAATAAAATAAACATTTCAATTTTTGAACACACGAAATTTACCTAGATTATAATTTAGAACTCTTCAAATAATGCATCACAAATATGTGTTCCGAAGCAAATATAATACAATATTGAAAACAACATATGTAAAACAATTTTCGATTTAATTCAAAACCATTTATTCAAATATGATTTCAGTTTCTTCTGTTATTACTCCAGCAGTCTATAATTTCTCTTCCTAACATTTAATCTCTATAACTGGAGAAGAATGGTCAGTTCACGATAAACCTAATATACTTGTCCGCCAATCCAAACATTATCCAGTTTCCTTGATTTATATAAATTATAATTTATATTTTATTTATTTTATTTTTTCCGCTTTAAAACAGTTCTACACAGAGAGACCAGCAAAACAGGCATTTTATCATTTTAAAACAAAGCATCCTTTTAAATTTAATATTTAATCGACAATTAAACAGTTGTAAGAATATACCTTCATTTAAAATCATAATCAGAAACCCTCTTGATCATTTTAATAAAAGGGTAACTTATGTTTTATTTGTTTGAAAAAACTATATAAACATCAAAATCATTTGTAATAAAGTGTTCAAACCATTTTACATTTTCGCTACATATTAACATTAACATAATAACATTAACATTAATAAAACATTAGATGTCTATGTAAAAGAGAAGACAAATAATTTAAAGATTAGTTTCAATATTTTGCTTGGATCTTTCAGTCTGAATACCACATGAATATTTGTAAATAACGACTTTAGAAATACAACGTAAAACTACTATCAATTCATTTATCTGAATTTTTGGGAAAGTATATTGATTGGACATAGTTTAATTATCAGTTTCAAATACTAATTTATGGTAATATCTGTTTATCGGATTCTCAGAAACTGTATTATTTACAATCTGCCATTAAAAGCAATGCAAAGCAATTGTAAATAATTAGTGACTCACACAAATCTTTATTCGCGCTTTACACCAGTGGTATGAAATCAAGCGGTTAATCGTAACTAGTCATATTCGCGAAATGTTCAATCTTATTAAAAGGTTAACTGAAAATGCATTTAAATTAAGAAATTTAATCGATGTCATTCAGGTTCATTTTAAAGCTCTAAACAATTAAAATTGGTATCAAACAAATTGTGTTTATTTTTTTAATAATTACTCATTATATAGACAATGAACTTAATAAACAATTCGAAATGTGATTAAATTCTAACAATTTGCCAGAATGGAATAAATTCTTAAGTTGCTTAATTCAAAGAAGCCAAGTCTTGTAAAAGGTACTGATAAATTTTACGTGAAATCAAATAATGAAATTTCTGTCAAATACAAAACGCTTATAGTAAAAAGTGATTAAAAATACTTCCCTCTATGTTTTTTTAAACCACACCCAGTTTTTAAATGCAAACATTTTTCCATGATATCTAGCCAAGACCTATCCACTACAGCAAGATTTCTTCATCTGTGTTTCATTCATTTTGATCATCACCTAATTAAAATTTATAATAAACTGAAGCAAAAATATAAATGATACAATGCAGATAAAAATAAAATAAATATAAATAAAATTAAGTCAAATAAAATTAAGAGAATTTCCCTAATTCTTCTATTCAGAACTTATTTAATACAATTTTGATTATAAAATATCTTAACTCTGCAATGCTTTTAGCAAATGCATCTCCATAGGTTCTTAATGTAACAATAATTCGAGATAAAAATCAACGTTTTTATATGGTGGAAAAGTTTATTAAAAAAGTATTGAAATATTTGTTAATTGAAATGTCTAAATATTGCATTGGACTTAACGTTCAGCCAAAAAAATTATCGCCAAGTTTGGCAATCTTTGAAATCGCACCAAGTGGTTGGGTTAAACTACATTATTAAACAAATATTGAAATATTAGTGAACACTTGTCACAAATGTCTGATTATTGCATTGTTAGGCAAATAAGAACTATTTCCAAAGTTTCAGAGCTCTAGCTTGATGAGAAATTGGTTAAATTAACGATCAAAAATTTGATGACATACTGATACACACATACACACACCAAGTGAAATACATAAAACGTTTTAATTAAATGAACCTCACTGTGTTTACATTCCTCTATTAAAAACAAATAAGTGTTGTTGTCCACCACCAAGGTTTAAGATTAATACGAAACAGGCAACTGATGCCAAGTGACTGAAATATTAGACGTCGGCAGCTAATGGTATTTATGTAATGTTTGAAGCCCCTGACATACTGTTGTTTTAATGAAACTAAATATGAAAGCAACAATTACAGGCATTAAATGTGTTTTTTTTAAAAAAAAATAAAACGAGATACGATCACTTTTCGTATCGAATGAAATTGGGTCATTTAAAGGGAAATTTATCTTCGAGCGGAAAATAGCAGATTTATTCCTGCAGAACCATTGATTTAAGAAAAATAATCATCTTAAAGATATAGAATATAATATTTCAACCGTATCGGAATTCTTATTGGCATGGATATATTTTATCAGTTGTTAGGAAGTAAACAAATAAGATTACAGGATGATTCAGTAATATTTAAGAACTCAGTGTTTGATTACATTTGTTGCAGATTCACTATAGAACAAACAGTAAAATTGATTTTTTTTCTTCAATTTCATACAAGTTCAGATAGATAGCTACTTAACAAAATTTTATCTGCTAGAGTTTTTAGACACTAAAGATATTCCGGAAGGCAATCAAGATGACCAAAGTATGAAACATTTTACAAGCCTACAATGTTTGAATTGCGTCCGTCATGAAGAGGGAGCTCCCCGGAAAATAAAGGTAAACATGAGTTAAAAGACAATATTTCTGTAGCAGAAGAGTGTCATAAGTCTGTAATGAGAAATTCATTCATGACGTAACATTAATCCCTCAATATTTTGAAATTTTAAAATTTTAAACTCACTTGGAATCATCGAAAAAGTTTCAGAAAGCAAAATTCTAAAGATTGGAAAATTAGTACATTTATCGCACCAAGAGAACATTCGGCAAAGAAAGTCTTACTATAAAGATACGTATAGTTTTTGTTACAAGTTCTCATGAAGATAGGCAGTTAGCTTTCAATGATATATGGGGCCAGGTATGAATTGATACACAAACAGTTTCTACTTCCTCATTTTCTTCCTCTTGAATACCATTGTTATTATCACTGATACGCAACAGGTTTTCTTATCAATTTCATTTTGTGACGAAAATAGTGTGGCAGTTAGGTTCGTGTTTCTAGAATTTCCTATAAATGAATTACGCCTTAAGAATTTCAAATTTGTTGATTTAAGCGTGTAATGATTAGAGTGAATGTTATTTTTTTCTTACTCTCCGTAGCTAAGAATAATGTGAGCAGTATCCAGCAGAAACTCAGATACTTTACACTTTTTTTGATGTAATTAGTTTTGCTGAGTATATGATCCATGCTTTAGAAATATAGAAGGATGATGCCGCAGTAATGAAAATGCTGACATGAATTTACTCAATTGGAGTTGAAATGACCATACCTTTGTGAAAAGGAGGGTGGGTGAAACAGAGGCTTTGAGATCCCTCTACTTTATTCAGATATCAATTTTTAAATCAAGCTTCTAAAGGTCTTTAGCATACCATAAATTATCATCTATAACTTTTTCACAATTGATCTGAAATCAATTTTATTACTCAATCCATCTAAACCTGTCACCAATGAATATTATTACAGTTAGCTCGCAAAATATACCAACAAATAAGTCTTCCGTCATCTACACAATCAGACACAAACATTTATTACAAGAACTTCGGATAAGGAAATTAGTCGTCTATGTTGATGAGTTACTACCAGATATTAATGATATATGGACTCAATGAATTTCGGGACTTACTCATGAGTTGAAACTAATGATTTCTCGAATGATCTTGAGTTCAAATGTGATAGATGCTGATGATGTCCAGATCAATAGCTGTTCGAATGTTAGCCAAAGAATATACTGAGCTTTTCTTTAAAGTTAAGTACAAAGACAAAACCAGTGCCAATCACAAAACATCTTAGATCAATGTTGCTTCTCTTAAAAGTCATATATAACAGATGATAGATCTACTTATCGAAAGTTAAATAATACATCAAAAAAGTTCAACTGCACTCTTTTGTCTGGACAGACTCTGAGAAATCCCACTTTATTGCATCAAATGTCCCTACAATAAAAGGAAATTCTTTGTGGTGATTAGAGTTCATTAAAATTCATTCCCTTACCAGCCCAAACTTGTAATAATAAATTCCCAGTTAAAGTTAACTCACCTGGTAATTTATATAGAAAATCAATGTCGACGATCACTTAATGACGAACCCCAAGCGACGGAAAATATTCCCGTTTCCGGTACAAACATATTTCCCGACCAGAATGTAAAATGAAGCAGTTCCTAAGGATATTTATTCAGTAGAACTGAAAAGGAATTGGAAAAGGAAAGTGACTTTTTCTAAATATTGACATTGATATTAAAACAATTTCTCCAACTTTATTAATCTTTCTAAAAGTTAAACGTAAGGTAATTTGAATTATACGTTTTCATTATAGGTTTATATATAATTGTAAAAGTGGAAATATATACATATTCAAGAATATCGTAATTCAAAAGCGATAGGTTATGCTGAAAGCTATTTTATAAATAAAAAAAAGTAGAGGTAGTATCCAGAAAGAATACGCAAGTTAAGTGAGTCTATTCCTGCAAAAAGTAATCCATTTTCCCATAATTTTTTCTTGCTAAAAGTAACATTATTAAAGTTGAGATAGGCTTGCAAATTCAAGTACATCTCAGAATATAAAATTCCTATAAGTATACATACTAAGCATGTTTACACTAATTTTTGTACTATATTATCATACAAAATATGTGCATGCAGGCTTTAAATTGTTATTATATTTTGACTAATAAACGTGAGTCTACCCACGAATATATTATTTACTTTAAGAAAATCCACCACGAAAGATTGAATTACGGGTAATTTGCCAAAAGGTATTGCGTGACTCCAAACCACCTCTTTAATGTCACAAGCAGAGAATTTTAAGGCCCATTTATTATAAAACTTAATAATCAAAGAAAGGGAGTACTTAATAAAGTTTAAGTTGTAGTATATATGTGTACTTGTTATCAAAGATAATGCATTTTGATTTTGTTTCTAATCTGACATCTCATATATAAATAGCTTGCATAAATTGATGTTTGATAGGAGAGAAAAAATTGCTTGCATCACAATAGACAAAGTTAACAATATATATTGTTGCAACTGCTAAAATTCCAAAATTGCTGAAAATGGTTTATTTTTCTTATCAAACCTTATTTGATATTTCGAGAAGTGAATCTATAAATTGAATTTTAGTTCCACCGTAGTCACCAAACATCTGAGGACTTTGGAGAGCAGGACTAGAATCCTTAGAATTTCACTAAAAAGGGCAGTCAGGTGTGCACTTTTACCTCTCAAAATATTCATAACAGTACTTTCTGAATTTGATGTGGTACTAATTTAAACATTTTTGACTTCAAACGTGGATGATTTCGAAGCATTGTTTCCCAAACACTTCTAAAAAACAGAATCTTAATATCCATGACTAAATTTAATTAAATAACATAAATGAGAATAGGTTATCGTGATGGGATAGAATGAAAAAGTTGAATCACCAAATTTATAAGACTTGAATACGTAATTACCTAAACTATCGGCAAGTGCGGCACAAATAGATTTTTTTTTTAAATATGCTTCTGTGGACAATTTGTTATTAATCATAAAAGGATATTCTTCTTAGCAAAGATTTAGTCTGGTAGTATTAAAAAAGTATTTTCAGATTCAGACGGCATTATTCGAGTTATAATTATGCATATGTCAAACAAAAATAAGCTAAATAAACGAAGGCCATTTTTTCAAGTCACGAAATGGAAAACACAGTGAAAATCAAAACTGATTTGGAACATTTAGATACAAATTCAAGCTATTTTCCTACATAGTCGTCGCTACGATTGAGAATTTTATCATAGCGTGGTGCCAGCTTTCCAATATCATTATTATAGAAGACAGACATATATGCTTTCAGCCAATTCCCGACACTAGTCTGCAGTTCGTTGTATGAGTGAAACTTTTACCTTCTTAGCAAGCATTTTACATGAGCAAAGAGATGTAAATCGGAGAGAACCATGTTCGGTGCCATATGGTGAGTGAACGAACACGTCTCACTGAAAAGGCTGTGGAAACGTCTTTGTTCCAAGTGCAATTTGCAGCAGCGTATTATCTCTAATGAAAGCGTTATTTGTCAATGCATTTCGAATGCATCGCACCCCTATTCATGCAGAAACTCATTAACATGCCTTGAACCACAGTCTCATTCTCAGGATACTCTATGGTTCGAAGCATATTTACGTGATTACTGCACGCTCAACAATGAGAACTGCGATATGTCGCTATCTACAAGCATACAAGAGACACTGCGTTACACAACATATATATATATATATATGTGTGTGTGTGCGTGTGTGTGCGTGTACGTGTGTGTAATAGTTTGCCAATTAAGGAAACATGCTAATGGATATGTAGAAATTGTTCCGCTTCAATTTGTAGCACATATTTAGAGTTGTAGTGATTATGAACATGTATTTAGAATGAAGTTATGGTGATTGGCAAAATTATTGTTATTTATTCGTGCTTTTGGATATTTACTTTCAAGCATAAATTGAAATTAATCCGACAAAGAATTTTAAGCAGCAGAAACTCACGCGATGAAATCATAAATGGATGGAATGCATGAGCTCCACAGAACCACATAATTGCAGAATAAATCCACAGAATTAAGAACTTTTTCCTATTTAGAATTTTCGCAAATATTCATTGGTCATGTGATTTGAATGTGCATCCTAATATGTCAATTACAATGGTCTCGATAGATCACCAAGTTGTTTTATTAACTTTAAATGATATGTACGGTTTCATTACTTTGATTAATTGAGGTAATAGTATATTTAATAAGCTAAAAGTTGGAGGTCATACAACTCAATGTAACAAGAACATGATATTAATTTGGAGATCTTTGAATGGAACAAACGATTTTAAATTTTCTTCTGATGTTAGATTATACTATTTCAAACCCATGTCTTTTATCTTTGGTAAATAATTTTTCATTTCTGTATCATTTACATATAAAACACTACAGATCCTATCTCCAGAAACTGTATTGTAAATATATGATTTTATTTCATCCATAACATTGTTATGTACAAACGCTGATTTAAGGGATTTCAAAAAAATATGAAAATATGTGTTCTACTCTGCAATTTATGGGTACCGTTAATATTTTCACATATTTAATCAGGCTCTCTAAAATTTTAACTGATTATTTAACATAGACACTGACTGATTCATTTGACTAGTATTTTAGGTATAATTTTTTTTATCTTTTCATGTTCACTTCCATTCACAAATCCTCATAGTTTCAATTGTTCGAGCTCTTAGATTGCTCCTAAGCGATTTATTTTGTCATTCAATAATTCCATTTCAGACTTATTGTTCAAAGTAGTTCAAGTTTTCTCTTTTAAATCTAATATTTAAATTACTTTATAAAATAAAGAATTGTTTTAAAACACTCTAACT
Source organism: Nephila pilipes (assembly GCA_019974015.1). NCBI lineage: Eukaryota > Metazoa > Arthropoda > Arachnida > Araneae > Nephilidae > Nephila > Nephila pilipes. The sequence goes on along the minus strand of BMAW01063789.1, from coordinate 67,491 downwards.
TTTTCTTAATAATATTTTTAAATCAATAATTATTATCTTTGGTGGTACTCCTTCCTTTATTTATTCAAACTAAGAATAAGTATATCTTTATAGTTGTCGCATGCAATTTCAAAAATATTAGTAAATATTTTTGTACCTGACCGCTTGTGGATGAAGAAATCGTAACTCATCTTTACTACTTAAGAAAGCTTCTTTTCCACAAATGAAATAAGGTATGAGCTCTTTTACAAAATGGGAGCACAACTCTTCATTCATACATCAGACTTTCAACATCTGAATGTTCTCTTCTTGGCAAAACGAATTCTTACAGTACTCTTAAGCTGTCTTCAAATTTATCCCAGTCGGGCCTTTAATTGTAATAATCTGATTGATAACTCCAATGTGTAATGCATATTTCAGTTGAATAATAAAATTGTTATGAATAATAAAATAGCATTGATAGTTATGCTGACAAAAATACAATGACAAATAGTATTTATTTACGATTAATGTTGGTTATGCTTACGAGCACAGTTAAAAAAATTCATTTAATCACATTTCTATTGAAAGTCATTAGGTTGATTGTCATTAGGATCTGTGAAATGATAGCACTCTTAATTTTGAGATGCATCTTGTGTCCCCTGTTGATACTAAAATGGGGAATTTCTCTTTTTACCTTTCCTTGTGGAATAATAAGATTGCGTTTCATTAATCTACTGCTTAATGAAACCAAATAAATTAACATTAATAGTTGTAAAATATTGTGTGTATTATGATCAATTAATAACAAGAATAAATTTTATAAAGATATCTCAATTATTTCTTAGCAATAAGTGAAGTATTATAAAACTTTCTCGCATTCTTCAAAGCATATATGTATACATGGGTGCGTGTATATCTAATTTCTACTTCAAATGTGATATAGCACAAATATTTAATCGATTTGTGTTCTTATACAATATTTAGTCAAGATTAGACTCATTGAACAATTCAATTCTTCCATAAAACTTATTTATTTTGAAATTTTTTCTTATACTATCAACAATGCATAACTGAAAAGAAAATGCAAATTGTAATTACTTTGGCTCATACGAATAATTTTGACGCCTAACACATTAGTTCTTTTGCAATATCCTCTGAATTAAATAAATTCTCTTCTAAGTAGTACAATTTTAGTAAGCGAAATTTCAATCATTTTAAAAACTACTTAAGGAAAAATATAATAACAATTAAGAAATTGATTTTTCATTTCAATATTCAAAATATTAAGATATACATACAATTATTTTACAAAAAAAACTATATATATTGCAACTCTGTAAATCAAGTTATTCTGAAATTACTTATTTCGTACAAAATGAACATTAAATATAAATAAGTCTACAAGGGACATGAACACCACGTACTCTTCAATCTATTGCTATCTTATTATTATTTATTTTGATAAGAAAGTGCTTCGTGTTTCTATGCAAGTCGGAAAAGAAAATGTCAAGTATTTTTCATTGTCCTTCTACGATCATGTCTTTACTTTTTTGTTACTACGAACCTCTACTTATCGCTAGAATGCAAAAAAGACGAAAGAAGAAAATCAGTTCTTTAGAATCACACATTGAGGTTAACTTGAATCTATTCAGAAACAAATGTTTTCTTATAAAGAACAAAGAATGATTTATTTCTGTTTTATATGAGCTGTGCTAACTGGAAGATTTATACATTGTTTCATATAGAGATAGTATGTACAAAATTGATTTATTTTTTTTATAAAAAAATATATTATAAATTACTTTACTTACAGACTGTATCATAAATAATTTGTCTATAAATTATTCATATTTCTCTTTTTGAAAACAAGAGGTATATTTTGTTTTAATTTCTAATTTGTGAAAAATTTCATTTCCTATTTTTAACTAATGGATACTCAAATGCTACTTCTCATTAAAACAAAACAAAAAAACCCTTCTAAAATGTAGACATATAAATATTTAAATCCCTAATTTCTATTTTTTTCATAATACTTATGTGAGAAGTATTTTCTTATGTCTACAAAATTAATTTAGAGTAAACTATTTTAAGATATGTAAATAATAATTTATATAATGAAAACCATAAAAAAAATTAAATACTAAGACATTTTTAAAATATTACATTTCAGTTTATAAATACAAAGAAAGTTATTTACTAAGCATGATTTTGGCTTATATAAAGAGTTTAGGTTTAAGCACAATTAAATTTAACAACATTTCGTATCTTTCTTGTTACTATAACTTATTAAAATTCTTCAAGGTGAGAGCTTAACAGCTGTACAGTACTTTTATAGGGTGTTAGACTTTTGTATGGTATTTAACGTTTAAAATGACCATTTTTTTTTTCAAAAAAGACAGTAAAAATATATATCTAGCTCTTTTGTCTACAAAATAATATCTCCCAGATGTATGGAGAAATAGCATGTAATGCAAGGAGACTCAGCAGTAAAATTAAAAGTCATGGAACATGGACAAGGCTCTAATACTGATGGATTTATTGGGAGTGTTATCTCTTTTTTTGTTTATCAAAAAAAAATCAGAGCTCTATCCATTTCATAAATATTCATGGAATCGAGGCAATGGCTCTTTTGTTTTAAAAAAGGAAATTTTATAACAACGATTATTTAAATAATTGAAGTTAAGGCAGTTAGTGTAAATTGTTCCTAAGCATAAAATCTAAATACTTAACAATAGAAGAATGAAAAATTGTTGCCACACTGAACAAGGTAGACGATTTTTAAATTTTAGGACATTTTCAAAAATTTAGATTTTAACTGGAAACTGTCAGATTTTCAGTGCTCAGTGTTCGTATAGATCCCATGCTAAATTTAATCAGAAGTAAAATAATAATCTAAAATACTTTATATAAATAATTCTAATTTTGAATGCATAAAAATAATAAAAATCGATAAATATTTATAATGGACTATACATCTTTCTAGTCATATTTCCCAATTATTTATAACTACAATCATAATAGCTGTTGATGTAATATTCATTATCTTCAGAAGTATTCTGTATTTTTAAATAAATAAATTTCATTCGACTTTACTGTTCAGAGTCATTTTTATTCAATTGCTAAACTAGAAGAGAAATATTTCCCCCAATTCATAAAAGATAAAGTGAACTTTCAATGCATCTTAAAAATAATACATTGCAAATTTCTTTTTGAAATAAAATTTAAAGCGTAAAAAAGCAAAATTAATATAACTTCAGAAAGAGAGAAAACTAACATTGTATGCATCATCATATTCCATTTCTATATAATCATTCTTATGATTTTAGTATCTTCAAAATGATTTTTAACAATGTATTATATAATACTCTCTTCATGCTCGAAATTATTTAATATGCATTTAAGACTAAAGAAATGAATTTACAACTACTTTCTTCTTCCCATTATTTTTTAGGTCGAGATATCGGTAACCCAGTTCACTCAAATTATGAAATAGAGATTGGATGGTTTGAGGGAAATATAAATAAGATAGCGTAGAGAACAAAAAAGAAAGTGAAATGTGTTGTTTATATTCAAATTAACACAAAATTAAATAAAATAAAACTATAGAAAATACTTTCTATGACGTAAAAATATAATGGTCTAATAAACTCATACTGGCAAAAGGTAGCCGCTGATTACAAAGTAAAAAGTTAAAACTTATTTCACGAAAAGTGAGTAGAAAAAGTAAGAAATATGGTTTCTGATTTAAAGTAAATGACATAAAATATTAGAAAGATGGGTAATATAATTAAAGAAAAAATTATAATGAAAAGCGATATTAAAAAAAAAATTAAATGCAAATAATAATTTTTACAATACCATTTAAATACAATTAATACATTTATAGTACACAATTTACAATTACAAATTTCAAACATAAATTTATTTTATTATTTAAATTAATTAAATGTTCTTTTATTCAATCGAATATCAGACATTCTATAATATTATCAAGTAGTTTTTCAGAATAGTATTGCGAATGATTAATACATTATTTTAAAAGGATATTTCGCCAAAAATTTCAAATAAAAAATAGTATCAACAGTGCTTTGTAGTAATTGTGTTTTTCTATGAATAATTATGAATCTGTTAAGCTACAAGTTTCAATAGATGTATTCGACTTATGCAAATTCAAATGTTTACATTAACTTTAGCATTTGCTAATATGTCAAAGATATTGCCTAAATTTGCAACAATTGAATTATTTTTACGTGTCATAAATTATTCTTCCTCTTATTAATAATGAAGATTTGTATTGGATTTAATTAGTTCTTACTAAAATATTTATTGGTCGTTTTAGAATAAAGCTTAAAAGAATTTACATTAAATGATAATTGACATTATTTAACATAACCAGTTATTTCACTATAGATAAATAATTAAAATTTAGGCAAAAAAATGGTTGATATATTTTGTTACAAATTTAATAATCTTAAAGATATTTACCGATGGTTTTTTTTTACAAAAACGAGAAGTTTCGTAACAGTTAAATACATTTATCTAAATGCAAATAAACATTTTCAAAAAAATGCATTGAAATGATGTTAAATCTTTCATTAAACTGCCCTTATTTTTAAACTACGTTTATACAAAATAATCATTTGAGTACTGATGAAATGCGTCTTTTTCAGTAAAAACGTACTTCTATTCTGATTTATGTGACACTCATAATTCTTCTTAAATATTTTCTTGTAGATTCGTACGTACATGGAACTGAAATAATATATTTAATAAGAAACTTTCCATGGTAAAAAATGCATAGAGCTCTTTAAAATAACCATTGATATGTATAATTTTATTTTATTTTGAAATTTTCATATAAATTCTTAAATTGTATCATTTAAGTAAAAGGAAAAAAAAATTAAATTGTCTTTGCTTGAAATGTATGTATTAAAATATTTGTATAATCATAAAAGCTAATAACAAGATGCTGCCTTCGAAAAAAGTAAATAAAAAAACTTGTAACGTGTTTGTTATAAAATACAAAATGAACACAAAGGAATAATACTTTTAAAAGAGAAAAATGAATAATACTATGTTCAATCAATATACTTGTCAAAATATAGGTTCCTAAAATTCAAATTTTGTGAAAACTTTATTAATATTTTGATTCAATTCAGTTATCAGATTTTGATTTCTTTCATTTTATTGTATTCAGTATATATTTAGTTTATATATTAAGTTTGAGAATCTTAAATTGAAACCATAGAATATATGATGATGAGTTTATTAGTAAATGATATTTAAAAAATACTACTATTCTGTGAGTTGATAGTTTCAAGAAATATTTAATTTACTCCCCGAAAGCGTTGATTAAATTTTAAAAAATTCGATTTTTCTTTGACATAAATGTCATAACGAATTTCCAAGACCTGTACAGCTCCAAAATTTATGCTGTAAATTTTAATTTATATATGAAATACTGAAAATTAAAAAGATAAACTGTGAGTTATATTATCATGTGCACCCATGATAATCATCAACATTCCAACTGACAACTGAGTGATGATCATACCAAAGTGGTGCGTGGGGCAATAGTAATGTCTTATATTTATTATTTTTGCATGCAATGTCAAGCCAGAACCCTAGAAAAAAATTCGGGGAATGTAGTTATTTACGATAGTGTCACGAAGATGACATAAGAATGTAAAATTAATGTATAATAATTATCAGTAACTTTATTAATTAATAGTATTTTAATATATTTTTAAAAAATTCAAATGAGTATTTGTTATTTATTTCAGGTTCATTGTGGTATTTTAATTTCAAATTATATGTATCACTGATAATGCTGCCTCTATGAGTGATTTATGCTACAAAGTAATACATCGGGAAGATAAACTTGACAACAAAAGCCATTATTGAAACTAACTCTCAAATTGTCATCCTTAAAATTAAAATAACAATAATTTTCAACCTAAAGTAAAGATATATTATTTTAAAAAATAAACTAAATAGAAAATTCTGAGACTATGCAACTTGCAAAGAAAAAAAAATATTTGAAATTATATAGTATGTGAAGTATAAAATCTTCAAATGTCATTTTAAACTAGAAATGCTAAAAGACAGCTTCTGTAGTTGTTAATATTCCTCTTAAGAAGTGGTACTGTTTTAATTACTTGTCTTCTGCTTCCGAGAACACCATTTACTAAATCAAAAAGTAAGTCAGAATTCACGTTTACATAAACAGCTTAAGGAATGAAAAGAGGTTAGTTGAAAGAAGTCCAATTAATAGAGAAAAAAATCGTTTTACTGATATGAAGTAATAAACATCAAATAATCGAAATGTTACTTTGAGATTGAAATTAATCTCTCCAAGTTTTATCATGATAAAAGAAATATTTGAGTATATATGAGTGTTCCATTAAATGCATTAAATATATCAAAATCATCGATGAATTAATTAAAGAAGAATCATTATAAACTAAAATATCTATTTGTAAATAAATTATCGATAAATATAATGCTGGAATTTAGAAGCAAAAAAAAAATGTAAATATGTATATTTTAAAACGAAGCCTTAAATCTTTGATATGTAACAGCAATAATATCAAATTTATTTGTAAAAATCTTACATAATGTTATAATAATTATTTTCTTGTAAATACAATGAATTAAAAACTTTCTTTTAATCGGTGTCGGAAGGATTCAAAAGGAGGAAAAACATGCTATAAAGTTCAACTTATTTTTAAATGGCTCATTCAAAATTCAATTTTAAGTGAATGTACTTTTCTTTAGTTGGAATGTTAGCAATTTTTCGGGTCTTTAACAAAGAATATATCTCAATTAGAATTGGGCTCCAATTAATTTAATTTTCTTATGTTTTTTTTTAAGATTGTATCCAATATCTAATGACACATCAATTTTCAAGAGAAAATGGAAATTTTCCGAAAGCCCCAAGTGGTAGTCAAAATATTCCTAAAACAGTTGAGCCATGCAATAATAGTCAATTCATACATATTATAAGGAGAGATAAATATTTCTCTCTCTCTCTAATCAGCTCAATTTATAATATAAGCAATATAATAAACTTATCAATGACGCTTAGTGAGCGGTTACATGAAAAAGATAATAATATTATAGCAAAATAATAACAATGTAAAAGATAAATATTCATTTTAAAATGAGCGCAAATTATCCATAGAATGTTTAGTGATACCATAAAACAATTCTGTGTTGTTAAATGTGAGAAGGAGATTCAAATTTTTAAATCAAAATCATTGAAAAGAAATATATATATTTGAAAACTTTTAAGACCTAAACAAATATATCAAGAAAAGTTTACAATATTTTGTTTTACTTTCAATGTGATTAAATAATTCTCATAATACGCATTTCACCTTAATCTTTCGAATAAATATAATACACCATATGTTTCAATAGGTGCAATGCGCTGGGTGGTAAAAAATGAAAAACCTGATCAGTATTCTCCCTGCATAAAACAAAAATGTACTAATAATATAAAAGCGAAAGAAAACGGATAAATCTCATTCAAATGCGGAAGAAGTCTTTAATGAAAGGAAATAAGAATTTAGCCTTATAATTTGTTAGTTAGTATTTATAATTATTATTTTTACTTAAATAATGTACTAGAATATATCAAGATATTTTCTTTTGACTTTAATTAAAACAGTATAATTTAATTTTACCACTAATGCATAGAATAAAAATATTTATTTGTTTGAATGTATACAAGACATAATATGTTATGTACTTAAATAAAAATAGTACCTCAATAAATGAGTTGTCTGAAAAAGTAAAGTTAATGCCAAAATATTGTGAAACGAAACAATACATAAAAGAATTTTAATTTCCAACTATATCAAGTATTATTACAAATCAAATTTGTTTTCATATTTCAACGAAATAGTATAATCAGAGAGTTAATAACAGTCCTTTCTTATTTCATTCAATAAAAAAGTCATAAAGATATAAATTGGCTAATTGGTCATTTAAATTCCATTACTATAAAATATTTTCAAAGGATTACCAAAATTATGATTCCGTTGGAAATAACAATTTCATTTTAATTTAATAAAATCTATGTCACTTCATTACATGTGTTTCTTGGACATACATAAATTACATAAAAATCAGAGCTATTGGGATCGAAAAAAAATAAATTGGTAAGAAATTTAACTAGCCAAAATATAATTAAATTTTTGAAAGAGCTTTTAATTATAAAACTTTTAAGTTGTTTATTAGTTTTAATACTGAGTGCATATATTTAAAATTATAATTTAAGAAACAAAACGTTTTTGATATAGTATCCCTTTTAAAACTGAATTGGTGTTAAAAATTAGTGAAGTTAATCAAAAAATGGTAATTCCATTTATAATAATAATACTTACTGTATTCAATTCAAATTGAAAAATAATTTAGAGTAAAAACAATTCAATTTTGATTATTTTCATCATGTTGCTCTGTTTAGAAAACTCAACATGATACATTTAAAACTGTTGTAAACAAAATAATTTTTATTAAATAAAAACCTCAATGTTTGCCAATGATCAAAAGATTGAAACATTCTTAGTTTTTTTTTTTTTTAAATAAGAAATATAATATATTAAATGGCTAAATAAATATTTAGTTTAGAAAAAACAACCACTTTTCTGTCTTGACTTCTTAATCTTTAAAATGTGTTTTTATTTCAGGGATTAAGAATTTCCTTTATAAAAACTTTGTTTGATGTTCCATTAGGTAGATAAATAGTTATTTAGAATAAGAACAAAAACCTTTGAAGGCAAAACTCAGTGACACACGATGTTAAGAACATTTTTATTCCTTCATTTTTTTCATTAGAAATTTCTAAGTAAAGATCCATTTTTTAAATCATTTATCGAGCTTAGAAGCAATCAATATTTGCGCTGTTTGTACTATATTTTAGGATTTTATGAAAGGTTTAAGTATAAAAGTAAAATATGCAATGTAGACAAAATATATGATTAATCAAGTTTTAAATAAGTGTGATATATTATGACTAAGTTTTAAAATATCAACTGATATTTTTTAACTTAGATTTATGGAGTTGTTTTTTTAATTGAATATTTTCTAGCAGTTATTGTATAAAACTATTGAATGTCTTTTTAGATTTATCCATATATATCCAAAATAATTTATGTTTATTACACTAAGAAGAGATGATTTATTTAATACTCGTCGCATTTATATAATACATTGGATAGCTATTATTTTCAAAACCATCTGGTGTTCTTCATATACTTACTTACCCTTGTTTCTTCTTTATGTAGTAATGGTACTAAATAATAAAAATGACTGAAACTAGTACAATACCTTATAAAACATCATTTTATTGGAATTTTAGACCAACTAATTTAAATAAATGTGATACTCCAAAAAATATCTTTGCTGCCATTCTACGATAAAGTGAATTATAAAACAATGCAATTCTGTTAATATTTAAGAAATATTATCAAAACCATATAAAAGTATGAAAGTATATTTAAAACAATTATGACTGCATCATACTCAGATAATTAAATGTATGAATAAATATTTAATACACACTTCTCATCTGTATCGTAGATACATAATTACAATAATCATTATTAATAACAATGCATTACGAAATCTGTCATGAATTATTTTGGTATGGAATTATAATGTGTATTAATAATACTTCATTATTGTTTGAAATCATAAAAAGGAAAACGTTTACATTTCGCTACGTTTAGTAGAATTACGTCAGGAATTATAACAATGATATTTATTGTAAAATATTAACAAATATTAACATAGGAATTATAACAATGATATTCATAGTAAAACATGTCCTTTTATCTGATTTAAGAAAAAAAAAATTATATCATTAGGTTATTTCAAATGTAATGTTGCATGTTACTCTGTTTTACATGGCTTCGGCAGAACTTATATGCGCAGGTAAACACAAATGAGAAAGGGCGGGAAATAATGGCACTAATGTGGGACTTTACTAGAGGTAAAACTGTGATCAACGGGTATATAAAAAAACTCCACCGCGAGAAAATTAATCATGGAAACCAAGCAAAGAAAGTTGCTGTAATTGTATAAATTTAAATTAATTCACGCACTTGCAGATGCTCTCGCAAAATCAAATATGTATTCGGTTGAAGAACGATTCAGCAACGGGTATGTGGGACTCAAAAAGGAACATCGATCCGAAGCCATTGAAGAGACGGAGCTAATGTTCTTAACCGAAACAGGACCTCATAAAATTGTTCAAAAGACGGCTCATAAACTTCCTTTTCACTATTCATACATTTATCGGCACTTGAAGATCCTCAGCAAGGCACAGAAATTTGACAAATAGGTGCCGTATTCACTCATTGATGATTTTTGACGTTTGATTTGCTCCTTTCCCGCATATTTCTGGGAGCTATGTTTATTCTACGAATTTTAAAATAGGATGAAAAGTGCATTGATTGGGATAACTCGACATATTCTTCCCAGTGGTTGGGAATGCACAAAGTCCCTGATCGAGGACCTCGTTGGACACGAGACCACCAAATCATCCAAATAATTCGTTTTTTTTTTACTGTCTGATTGTCTGCTGTTGGCATTATTCGCTACTTCTTTCTTCTTCATGCGATAAATTCAGATTATTATTGTATGGACATGATCCTCATACATGAAAAATAAATCTCATTAGAAACCTGCATTGGTCAATAAATTGGAATTCTCTTGCATCAGGATAACAATGGGCTTCATTCCGTTGTTGCAACTATGAAGCATATTCACGAGATGGAATACGATCGTTTTTCTAGTCCTGCTTTCTTGCCTGACTTATCCTAATCTCATTCCCATTTATATTGGCATTTTTTTTCTCACCGAAATGTTTTGGAAACGACTATCTCATTTGAGAGATCAAGGATTTCATTGCATCCAGAAAGTCTGATTACCACGGAAATGGCATAACGGATCTGGCTGCACGTTGGAAACAATTTATTGACAGCGCTTGCATCAAATTGGATAAATTAAGTATTGTGAATCTTCAGCTACCCGTCATTTCCTTTCTATCTTCAATCTGACCATTTTATTTGCTACAGTCTAATACATCTAGAGAAAACGAACACAAACAAATACTTGAAGTGTACATGATTTAATTATCATAAGCCACCATCAGTAAATATATTCTACATTTACGGATGGTGTATGGAATGTCGGATAAAATTTACAAGATTGGCACTAGAATGATATTGGCGAGTTCTTGGCAGTTTCTATTAATGACTGAAGAAAATCTTTTAAAACTTTTTAGTAATTTGAATTATTCTTATTTGAATTATTCTTTCGCATTCGGAGTTATTAGTAAAATTCTGAATCATATTTCTGCAGTGACGGTTAACAAAAGGGCTATTTCCTTATATTATACTTGTTTCTTAGAACTAATTTAAAGCTCCAAATTTCGGAAGACAATATTAATTTTCATGGAATACTTGAAAATTAGAAAAGTAAACAGACGACGCTAACACGAATATTTTAATTAAATATATGTCTAGTGTCTTGTTTGTTTGTTTTATATAGTCTCAGCAGTTTGAAATCTCATCACTAGTCATGTACTCCATTCAACAATCATAAAAATGTTAGAAAGAAACATCGCGTTTTTTGTGAAATGACTTTTTTCAGACCTTGGTAACTATATACTTTGTTAAAGGAAAAGAACAACCTGTTTCTTTATTAATCATAATTGATCGTCATTTACGAAACGCAAAGTATAAATGCATTATTATATGTATTTTTATTTTTTAAATTTAACCCTTTTATATCACATTTTTATTTCATGTTTTTATGTAATAAGAAATGCTTTCCTGCTATTGATAGTATTTATTCTTGACCAATAATATTCTTGGAAGAAACAATAATGTATTTTATGAAGAGCTATTTATCCAATGCAATCATTAGTCCCTAATTTAAAGATGAAAGAATTTAAATCGAATAAAATATTTAATAATCATTTGAATAAAATATTGTGCTTATATTTAATATTAAACAGAAAGATTAGTAGTTTATATTAAGGAATATATTTGAAATCTAATAGTTTATGATAAGCAATAGGTGTGCAATATTTGTTAAGATTAAGAAACATTTCTAAGCATATTTACAAATATTTATGTTTTTTTTTCATATTTAGAGAAATTGTAGAATATGTAATAAAATTATATGAAGATATATTTGAAATATAAGCAAATACAATTATTCCAAAATATAAATGAACACAATTATTCAAAAATATAAATGAATACAATTATTCCAAAATATAAATGAATACAATTATTCCAAAATATAAATGAATACAATTATTCCAAAATATAAATGAATACAATTATTACAATTATAGTTCATAAAATTTTATCAATTATGTATTAGTATCGTTAACTTGAGTATCTTATAAAAAGCGTAATATTTTTCCCATAGTGGAAAATGGTTAAAAAAAATTAACACTTTTTTAAATTAATAATTTATTTTCTACTGTAAGCATCACTTATACCATTTTTATGAAAGAAAAATAAAGTAAATTAACAAAAAAATTACTAAATGTTTTAACTTTTCTTCCCCTTTATGACATTATTTTTCAATAAACTAAAAAAACAACAACTAACAATGATATCTTGCTTTTAGTAATGTAAAGTAATTAAATGAGTTTACAGAAAAAAAAAATAAAGCTGGTAAAAATATTTAAGTTACATTGACAAACTAAAACACATTAATTTTCAGAATTTTTTTCATACAATACTCATACCTTTTCTCAAACTTGGTAAGAAAATTTAGTTTTCATGAGATCAACAAAAATATTGACTTTCCCATACATCAAAAATGTTTAAAAACATATTTTCACTTCATTGAAAAAAATGGTTTTAAAACATTTCTGCAGAATAAGACTTTTACTGGAATCTTAAAATAATACACAAAAATTTATTCTCTGTTTTTTTAGACTTTAAATTTCTAATTAAATAAAGCTTAGAGAGTAAGTACATTTCTTATATTCTTCTATTTAACAGAAATAAAATAATGCATCAATTTTTGTTTCTCGACCTGTTCAGATAATTTGTGAAGGCTATATGTTTTATTTAAATAAGTATATGCTAAAAGCTTTTCCTTCACTTTGAAAGAATCTTGGACTCAAATATAAATACGTCAGATTCAGAAAAGTCGTATAAATGTATTACTAAAGTTATAGAAATTTAGCTTTAGAAGAAAAAAGAAAATATTTATAATTCTTATTTAGGAAGTTTAAAATATTCTTCATTATAATGGATTTGTTCTGCTTTATAATCATAGTAATTATTTAATAATTCATTTCATTTTTACTTTCGATAAGTATATTTAAAAAAAAGATTTGTATAGTTTTATTAAATATGTGTACCTAAATTTTGCTACACAAATCCTTCTTTATTTAATTTCGTTCCAAAATCAATTTAAACTTTAAAATAATTTCCATAAAAGTATTAAATCTTAAAAACATTCATTGTTCTATTTTAAAAATAACTAAATTTGCTTTTTCAAACTTATTATTGATTATCAGTTATTAAAAATTAAAAATATAATACATTATTATTAAATCTTTAAAAGTGTCATTAATTCTAAAATTTGAAATTAAATATTTAACATTATTAATTAAATCTAATATTTAATATTATTAAACATTTAATAGAATTGTCATTTTTAATGAAAACTATTAGCTTATTCGTTGAACAAATTTTTATGAAAAATCTTGGAGTTAATTAACACTTTCTTAGAGAAAATATTACAGACTTTGTCGAAATAAGAAAACATTTCTTAAATAAACATATGTATTGAAAAATTTATTTAAACCTTGAGCAAGAATATGTCTATGAAATGGTACAAAACATAATATATAACATTAAATTAAAAATTTCTTTTTCGTATTTTTTAAAAAAAAAAGTATTTCATTTCTTTCAATAACTGAAGTTTTGTTGAAACTAATAAATGCATGTTTAACAGTTCGTCATAATTTCTAAATTAATTAAGAATATCTCATAAATATTTACTCTTTTTAAAATTTATTTGTAATTAAAATGATCCTTTAAATTTATTTACATCCTCCATAAGTATTTATCACATTAGACTAATTTTTGTATTGACAAGGAAGATATATTTTTGCAACAAATAATTCTGAAACTATTTAAATAGTAATCTTATCAAGATTTTTTATTTAAAAAAAATTCAGATTTTTCAAAATCAAACAATTTATCTTTAACAAAGATCAGAAATAATACATATCTTTTTCGCCCAAATATTTTTTAAAGAAATTCTATATATCTACGATACGAACACAGGAAACTCTTTACTAAATTAATGCGACAAAGTTTTACAACACGTATAATAACTCAGTTTAATTGTTTCAGTGTGATAGAATACAAGTGAAATATCTGAACATTTTTCAAAACAAATTAAATTTATTACTTTAATATTAAATAATTAAATATAGAGCTTTCAAAATATGTGAAGCTATTTTTTTTTTGTCATTTATAATTTCTTATAAAATCTTTAAAAAATGCCTTTTTGAAGTTTTTTTCTGTTGCTGCATTCAACTTTGAGGCAGATTAATCCAAAATATCTGCTGTTGAGATGAAACCAAAAAGAAACTAAACTCGAAAATAGTTTAAGGATTATGTTTTTATGAATGAATAAGACATTAAAATTTATTTTTAAAATTCTAATTATTATTTTAACCATATTTAAGCTACCTTTAATTATATTTACTTTTTTCCGAGAAATATTTAAGCTAAATTTATAAAATACACTTATTTTCATCTTAATTAAATTTCTCTTTTAAATTTCTTACCTAATTTTTTTTATTTCGTATGATCAACATTAATATATTAAAATTTTACTTGTCTCTGTTTTCGACCTTAAAGAATATTCTATATCCATCATCATCAAGAGTTAAAATGAATTACAGATATTATTTTTTATATTTAATTACTTTTTAGAATATTAAATCTTTGATAAAGATTTTTTAAAAAAATTCAAAAGTAAGTGGTATATAATGAAAAATTAAAAGGGCAGATAAAATATTCTTCCATTTTCAGTTTTAACTGGATTTTAGTTTTGGGAAATCATAGTAAAGCAAATCAGAGGATTTTTTTTTAATATTTTGGTTTAAAAAGTTATGTTATGTAACTTGGTATCATGATGTATATCATATAACAATAATATTATTCTAAGGGGTATGAATGAAAATATTGAGATATATATTTTTACATATTGATTTTATATGCATTATCATGAAGATATATAAAGTATATGATACGTATTAATATATCTGTACACCTCGAAAATGCTATTTTTGTCAAAATTTTCGATTTTCTAATTTTAATATCTTTTTAAAATATAAGCTTTTCTTTTCTTTCTAATAGTGCTTGAATTTTGCTTATATCTTATTTAGAAATTAAGTTACTGGCATTTGAATTTCACTCAGTAGCTAATTTTTAATTGCATTTGAAAGTTCATTTTTGATTTTTCTCAAAATGAGTTTTCTCGACATATTCTTACACGGCAGCATAGATATCAGAAACGGTTTTGAACCAAATTAATTTAAATTTTGCAAGCATTTTTCTTATAGGTATAGTTTTTAAGAACTCTTACTACTTTCATGATTGTAAAATTGATACGTTTTTAGTAACAAAGGAGTAACTAATATTTATAACCTTTTCTTGATTTTTCATTGTTAATTGACTCGAAACTCAATAAAAATTGTAGAAATACGATTTTCATCATGAAAGTAGTACCAGCTTCGAAAACTGTTATGATGAATAAAATAAAATTTGCAGAATAATGATATTTTTGTTTACTTTTGAGTTATGAACGTTATTCTGGTAGTCAATTTATGTATTATTTTTACCCTGTTTTCCCCTCCAAATATTTTTTAATTAAAAGTAGATTATTAAATGAGTTTTTCATAGCTTAAGGTTATATTTTAGCATTAAAAAATATTTTGATAGCAAATATCAATGTATTTCAAATAAATTTTCTATGAAGGTGTACGGATACCTTAATAGCAGCATTTTATGTTTTTTTTTCTTCATATAGTTCAGCTAGTTATTTACTACTTCTTATAAAAATTACAATATAGTGATAGAATTATGTAAGAGATTTGAAGCATACAAAATTAAAACCATGATTTTTCTATCAAAATTATAAAAACACCAAAATCATCGACAAAGAATTTATAGATTTCCATTAATGAGTAGTAATTAATACTTAAAAATTATCGAAATTGATCTTTTTGTATTCCTACAAAATTTATATGATACACCTTTAAAATTTTCAGCTAATATTAAAGTTAATTTGTTCTAATTTTTATGCGTTCTAATTCTTCTGAGAAGCATTATCTTACAGCAAGCTGAATATTAAAAATAATGTCATTTAGAAATATTTCTGCAAAATTTTCAAATTACTCGAGGGAAGTAACAAATTATTTTATTTATGATTTTTCAGAATTTTCGAAGGAGCACTACAATAATATTATTTAGTTCTTCCTAAGTGAACTTTATATAACTTCAAATATAGAAAAGAAAATTAAAAAGGAATAACACTGTCTAGACATTTTATTCCAAAGCATATTTCTCATGTCCTAAAGTTCACTATCGAGAAAACACAAAATGTAGAAAATGTACGTATAATTCTTAATGAAATGTGATAACACAAAGCTCTTAGGAAAAATATAAAAAATAAGTTGTCTAAGTCATAGACTTTCCTTTAATATTTTATAAATAACCAGAAAATGGATTTTAAATTTTCATAGTTTATTGTTGCTATCATGAGCATATACACGACTTAGTTGATAACCATGTAGCATTATACGTAAATTGATACAACAAATTGCAAAATATTTTAAGAATATTTTAGAATTATCCTTTCTGCTTTATTTTCTACATATTAAACATTAGAAAACAGAACAGCATTTTTATAAATATTTTAATAAGTTATTGTTTACTTATAATATTTTAATGTATGAGAATCTCAAAAATTACATTTATTTTTTTAAAATTATTTATTATACATAGCAGTGCTAATAGAGTTTAGTAATTTTTCACAATCATTTCCAATCAACATGTAATTTTGACGATTGCGCATAAAGTGGCAAATAACTAGGAAAAACGTGTTAAATATGTGTACATCATCAGTAAAAAAATTTACTAATAACGATAGCTAATAAAACTTTATTTAAAGAATCATATGAAGATAAATCATTTCTTCTTTTTATACTTATGTATTGCTTTCTTTTCCTCTTTATTCTAATTAAAGCACACAGCCTTATTTCTAAATTTCTACTTTTATATTGCTTCCTCAACTTTCAATAATTTGTCACTGCATTCGTTAGTTATTAGTTACTAATCATTTAATTACTTCAATATTATAAATAGCACAATTTTTCAAGTATAAGAAAACAGTCTGTTGAAGGATTTTTTTTGCCTTTAAACTGTTTATATAACCTGGTTTTGAAACACAAAAATAATTAAAATACTTTAGAATACATAAGATAAAGTTAGAAATAAATTTTTGAAAATGTAATCGATTTACTTAAATATATATCACCTTCAATTTGGTGTAATAAATACATTCGTATTAGTAAATTCAATTCTAGTTTCCTTAAGGTATTGAAATTTAATAACTCAAATAAAATCTATCCAATATTTAAAATTAGGGAGAATTTTTTTAATAAAGTGACAAAAAGGCACTTTCGTAATTAAAAAGTTATAAGCAACTTCAACTAACACATTCATATAAATACATATCTGGATCAAAATTCATAGTTTGCCAAATAGTTCTACAAATGTTCAGAAGTATGTTTTAGAAATTGTCAATTTCTAAACTTTCAATAAATAGGTGCGAAGATGAAGTACTCTTAATAGCTGATTGTTAAATATCAATTTACTTTCAATAGTATGTTGTATATTATTTCGAGAGTACACTTAGCGCTAAGAATAAGAGTTCTACTGTTTGCAAATCATTTATTCATGCAAACATAAGTTGTTAGTACTTTATTGTTCATACAAAAATAAAAGCAAGTAGTTTATTCCTAAAATACTTGCATTTTCATTTAAGATAGATGCAGTTCTTTGCATTGTTTTTGTATTACTTGGGAAGATTTAAAAATGTCCATGTTATAAATGGAAATCGGAGTAGTAGGAATAGGAAATGGGAATAGAGTAACCATTTGTTGTATTTTCCATTCATTTTTCTTCTTTTTTCTATAAAGCCTGTAAGCATGACACCATTTGCATTTCAAAAATTCATACCCAAGACTTCCCCTGCCAAAGAGATCATCTTCATTTTCTTTCGAGTAGATTCACTGGAAGCAGCGCATTTACTGTAGAATGATTTTTTGTGTGTATAATGTTGAAACAACATCTCATCTATAGAGCACCCAACGGAGAAGCAACCAAATTATGATTTGGTAACAAATAGCTGCCGGTTCTAAAACCAACCTACACATCAGAAACATAGCAGGGGGAAGGGTTCAAAAAAGTACTTGTATTTAAAGATGAATAGCATAATTAGAATAAATTATTGTTACCATTGGGTGCTGCTATTTATTAAACAGAAACGAAACTAATTGGCATTGATTCATAAGTTACGTGGGTCATTCAATAAAAAATTGAATCTCAATTTTTCAAGAGATCTTCCTCGTCCAATCGAAAATGGTTTAATTTTAGTAAGCATCATAATTCGCAAGACTGCTGCTTAAGTCTCAGTTACTCGTGTCCAAGGACATTGCAATACTTTTTGAGCGAGCGACGTGCACCCCAAAACTCTTCGAAAATGGAAGAGCGGCAAGCTATTTATTTTTAAATATCAACTTAAATTTTTTAAACTAACTGGAACAAAAATAATGTTAATAGTTATGTAAGTATCACATATTTTTCATTCGATGCAACCAAATAACTATGACCCTAAAGTGGTGACCCGGACAAGTAATTTCTAAAAAATGTAATACTTAGAGCAATAAAGACATTTAAAAAAAATTAAATTGTTCAAAGCTCTAGCTATGCTTGGACAGTTCTTATATACCTACTCCCACAATTGGAAAGCCGAACATCTCACCACACAACTGCAGCAGTGATGAGTACATTTAGGTTCCTTTATTCAACCAAATTTAAGTGTGAAACTTTTATGGATGTATTTTCCGATTCCTGCAAGCAGTGTCAAAGCTGTTTGAATGCTTCTTCATTCAAGCCAACCCTCTGCCTTCATTCAGCGCTTTCTCCGTTTTTGTTCCTGAACTAAATGTTGAAAAAGTTCATAACCATACAACGAGGGCTAACGAGCCACAAACCAACCTAAAGGACTTAACACAACGAAAGACCTAACCCAACAGAAGCAAGCACTCTCTGTAGGACGCCATTAACAAGGTGCCGACTTTTCTTTCTAATACCCTTTTGAACTGATCTCTTAAGTGTCTTATCACGTGCCACTGTCTCTTTCCGCCCTTTCTGAACACTTATCTCTGAATGTCGAAAGGGGTGTCTGTTGCTAATATTTAGTGGTTTCTTTCTTTTGGTGTTTAAAACGATTGACTCGAGGGAAGTTTCAAATGTAAATAAAAGACGAATGTGAATCCTACCAGTTTGGAAGTCAAATATTGCCTTATGGGTCAAGTTGTGTGACACCGCATTTGAGTTAGCACAAATAACTAAGGATGAAATTAATTTATCCATCCTAAGTACAAATATCAATTCAGAGGCCCTATCCTATGTCGGAGATATTGTTCTCAACCTCCCATAAACAAAAATATTTTTAGCTCTAAAAATAGATTAATTTCAGAGTTTCCAGATTCTGTAATGTAGCAAATTAAAAACACACTTTCTGATATTGGTGATAAAAAGAAAAACCTAGTTTCTTACTCAGACAAATGCGAGATCTCTCGCTAAACAAAGTCAGGGGAGATTTCCTAAGAAATTTGTGGATGCAAAGATTACCGGTTACTGTCCAAGCGATATTATGTGCTTCAACTGAAATCCTTACCCAATTGGCGTTACTCGCAGATAAAAAATGTGAAGTTACATCTGATTCACAATCAATAGTTTCTGCGACTTCAAATAGCAAAAATCATCAATCAAATGAAGATTCTTTCAGTTTTGAAGAAGCAAATCGAAGCATTAATGGTTCAATTTGATCAATTATCTCGTGAAAATCACAGGCAAAACTTTCTATAAACGTAATCGTCCAAGGAGTAAAAGTTGCAAATTAACTCCTAAAGATAATGCGAATCCTTCATAGTGCTTTTATTATAATACATTTCAGAAAAGGGCTAGTAAATGTGTTCCACCATGTAATTTCAACTCCGAAAACTAAATTTTGTAGCTATTCCGAAAAAAATTTCAGGAAGCGGAATAGCTGCTAAAAAATTTAATAGGTTACATATGTTTGACGTGCGCAATAACTAAAAATTTTCAGCTGACACAGTTAGTGATGTTTCTTGTATTCCACCACTTAACAAAAAACTTATTAATACTTCTCATATGCTAGAACTTTTTGTTGCGAATAATACACATACAATAATTAAAACTGATGAAATCAAATCAATCGATTTAAGTTTCGGACTTTGAAGAAATTTTAAATGGGATTTCTTCATTGCAGACTCTTCCATTCCAATAATAGTAGCAGATATTTTTAACAAAATTTGGATTGTTAGTTGATCTTAAAAAATGCAAACTTATAGATACGCTAACATATCTAAACAGTTCAGGCAGTTTGGAACAGAATAATCAAATAAATGTCAAAACATTTTCTGAATTATCTAATAACCATGACATTCTTACAAAATTTCTGGAACTCTCAAATCATTCAATTCATGGTCAGACAATTCAACAGGACAACGTTCAATTCATCAAAACTAACTCGCTCGTGGATATCATCATATACTAATTCATGAAAATTATATACCTAAGACTCCAATAATTACACCTTTCCGCTTGTTTGAAATTTCCATATTTAAATTTTGGACATAACAATGCAGCTCAATCATTTCATAGGTTTATACATGAGGTTCTAAGATGTTTAGAAATTTGTTATACTTATCTAGATGATATACTGGTTTTCTCTGATAACGAGATAACTAATAGGCAACACATAACAAAAGAACAGAATTTTAAATGATTATATAGTCTCAAGCTTAACTTTTAAAAATGTATCTTTGGCGTTTCTGAAATCAAATTCTTAGGACACCTTAATTCTAAAGATGGCATGAAATTGCTTCCAGAAAAAGTAGAGGCAATATTAAATTACAAATAATCAGAAACGGGAAAAGACCTAAGACGCTATTTTGGATTGCTAAATTTCTAACGTAGATTCCTGTTTAGTGCAGCTCAACTCAACCGCTTCGTAGCGAATTTCTGAAAGGTTCAAAATGAAATGATGAGAGGAAAAAATTCCTGGTTTGATCAAACGTGTGCAACTTTCGAAAAATCAAAACAAGTATTAGCAAATGCTGCAATGTTAGCTCACACGACACCAAACGCATCCCTTGTACTTCAGGTAGATGCATCGGAATATATGCAGTGGGTGGAGCACTGAACCAAGTAACCGCAACTGGACTCGAACTTTTAGCCTTCTGTGTGCAAGCGCTTACTGATACTCAAATGAAATGTAATGCTTAAGATAGAGAACTATTAGCAGTCCATTCAACCATTAAAAAATTCAGATTTATCTTAGAAGGAAATAGACTTGTCTTATTTACTGACCATAAACCCTTAACATTTTCTTTAAAATAAAAGTCCGAAAATGCTCAACAAGACAACACAGACAACTTCTTTTCATTTCTCAGTACGAAACAGATATTCGATACATTAAAGTTACTGAGAGTATAATTGCTGATATTTTTTCCCCGAATTAATGAGATCTAATTTTTAGGTCCAGTTGATTTTCACGAAAATGCACTATCACAAAGAAATGATAATGAATTAACAATTTTATTACATTTCCAAATTTTTTAAATTGGAAAAAAGTTAAGCTTCCAAATTCTGGAGTGAATCTATACTGTGATTTATCAATAGCCCTACATAGCTGAAAAATTCAGGATAATTTATTTTGATAACATCTACAATTTAACTCACATTGCAATTAAAAGTACTTCAAAATTAGTTCGTAGCCACTGGCCTAGCAAAAACAAAGATTACATAGCTTGGGTTAAGCGATCTATCCCATGCCAACGCTCTAATGTGCATAGATATACTTCAGCTACACTCCAAAAATTCAATGACTTCTCGACACGTTCTGATCATGTTCATTTGGATATTATTGAGTCTCTTCCATCTTCAAAGGGATTTACTTATTGCTTGACTGACATAGACCGCTTTACAAGATGGACAGAAGTTACACTTCTTCACGACATTCAAGCTACAGCAACTGACGCATTTCAATAAAATTAGAATGCTCGTTTTGGTGTTCCCTCTATTATTACTACAGACCAAGGACGTCAATTCCAATCATGCCTCTTTAGGGTTCCTACCAGACTACTCGGGGTGGTACGAATACGCACAACTGCGTATCTCCCTCAAATCAATGGATTGATAGAAGAGTTTCTCCAACCACTAAAGGCAGCAATTATGTGCCTCACAACTGACAAATTGTCGAAAGTTCTTTCCACTAATCTCCTCAGTCTACGAGCATCTTTGCCAGAAAATAGAGGCTGTACTTCGGCTGAATTGGGGTACGGAAAAACCTTGAGATTGCCAGGAGAATTCTTCGACTACACTCTAGCAGACGGCAATGCAGCCCACCTCGTTGAACCACTTCGTCATAGTATGCAGCAACTTAAACCAAAACCAAATGATTCGCATACAAAACAAGCTGTATTTGTGCACAAAGACTTAAAAACGTACACACATGTATTTGTGAGGTGAGATTCAACTTGTCGCCTGCTACAAGTATCCTATAATGGACCATTCTTGGTGTTAAAACACAGTGATGAACTTTTCAAAGTCAAACTTAATGGAAAACATTCCACTATTTCCATCGATAGAGTGAAACCTGCATTTATGCCTAATACTGGCTCAAACATCACTCTTAGAGCAACAAAATTATTACTCGATACACTAACAAAGACAAACTTTCGTCAAATTCCTTCCGCCCGTAATGTTCATGTCCCTGATTATTTTGTATCATCTCTAAATACTGGAGAGGAAGTATGCGGCAACCAAGCAAGCTCGTTAAGGGTCCCGTTACATCCGGAGAAGGTCTTCTTCAAATACATCTGGACTCGTGAGAAAGGGCAAACAACATTTCTGTTTCTCATGAACTTATAGCGTCCGATTCTCCTGGGAACAAAGCACACCACCACATCAGGTGTCCAGTTTAGCAGGCATCAATTTCTGCCATGGCTGAATTGCTCAGGATCAATTTTATCAATTTCAGTTATCTTACCCAAATAAAGGAATATATCCCGTGGTTTTGGAAGAGGAGTTGTCAATTTCATTAGTACTAAAAGTTTCAAAGATAAAAGACATACAGTGCTCTACAAGATGTCCCACTAGAACGTCGTGTCCAAAGACATTGCAATACTTTTTTAGCGAGGGATGTGCACCTCAAAATGGGTAGAAAGTGGAAGAGCAATAAGTTCGTTATTTTGTAAATATCAACTTTAGTATTTTAAATTAACTGTATAAAAATAGTACAAATAGGTATCTAAGTATCACATATTTTACATTCAACGCAACAACCAAATAACGATGACACTAAACTCGTATTCGTGATCATGAAGTTCTTTTGCACCTCAAAATTTTTTCGCCAGATCTTTTCGTACGAAGAGACCATCTTCACCCATTTTTTTGACAAATTCACCGAAATTAACCCAAAACTTAGTTTGTGTTGATTTTTTGGTGCAAATGACGAATCCAGGTCTCACCAACTCTGACAAAGTAACACAAAAGGACGTCGAGTGGCTGAAGTGTTAGTGGTCAACAAAGACAATCTAAAATTGTTCGCGTTATCTAGAGAATATTAAACTATATATGGCCTACAGCACTGTCCTTCAACTAGGAATTTTAGTCTATGGTTATTAACACTCAACATTTTTATTTAGATCTTGATATTACATTTATTATTTTTATGTTTGACAAAGTAATGGAGATTCAGTCAATTATTTATAGACTTCTAATTCTAAATTATTTTCCTCTGCTGTTGACTGTTAGATTAAGTGGTAGTGTAACAGAAATGTGTTCTTTCCAGTATTATGTATTATGTTTTTAATTTCCTTTCCCTTCATAGAATGTGGATATGTGATCACAAGGAGAACGGTTAAATTAGGAATCAATTTCAGAAAATTAAGCAACAATTTAAGGAAATGTAACCAACCCATTTTATGAATTAGTTTGATAAAGGCTGTTGAGAGGGACATCAAATCAGCTGAAATAACGAATGAAAAACAAAGAATGCTAAGAAACTCAAGACTTCGGATAGTAACTGTTGTTTCTCAAAAGCTATAAATTCCATCTATAAAGTTGAGAATTAGGAACAATTAAATGTAGCTGTACACTTTTGAGGAGGATGTAGTTGTTTTAACTGTCCGTTATAAAGTGATGAAATTAAAAAAAGGTGAAAAAAATTATTCATAACCCTAATACCAAATTATATAATTTAAATATAAGATTAATAATATTTCTTCCAATATGTTAATAAAATTTCTTCCAATATTTCGAAACAAGATCATACAAAATTAAGTGATCACTATTTGATCTTTAGCTGAATTAACGAACTGTTAAAGTAATAAAGATCAGGAGCTGTTCCTTGTGACGAATTTGATGGCTTTTCAGTATTTATATAATTCTTATTATGCTCAGCACGATCTACAACTGGATCAACTGTGGAATTACATTTCTTGTTCTAGGGAACTGAATGTATTGATCAATGGGTGTTTTACGGCTTTTCCGGAAATAGCGTTTTCTCACTGATATTTTATCGCGCATTTCTAATAACAAATAGTGCAATTATTGAACATCTTGAAGTATATTAACCCTCTAAGCGTTTCACACGCTTTTTTCCGTACTGTCCGAGATATTCCGAAAGCGTTTGCGCCGTAAAATCCCGTGTGGCTGTGAGCGCACCGAAAGCGTCAGAGCCGTGTTTTTTCGCCATCACAGGATGTATTCGAGATCGTTTGCGCCGGGTTTTTCTGCAATTCCTTCCCCCCCTTTTAAAAGTTTTACATCTTGTTAGATAATTGGGGAGGGTTGCGGACACACAATGAACTTTGACAGGAAATTTTATGGCTCACAAGGGAACCCCACTCTTGCCCTTAGGGCTAGAGAGAGTTCCATTGAGACATTCGTTCAAGAGGGGAAGGGGAAAATTTCCTTTCAAGTGCGTTTGTTGGTCAACTTGAGTTGAGATTTTATTGGGTTTATGAAAGAAACGCGTCCCTTGACCTAGCTTTCGAGATAAATTTTTTTATTTAAACCAATCCAAAAAACGCTTTAAAGTTCAATCACAAAATTAACTAGATTTTAATCCCATTTTTAATTAATATTCATTTGGAATTTTAACAAATTTAGATAGAGTAGGAAACCTACTGTTTTATATTGTTGGACAAATTAATCTTTGTATATTTTCTTTGATTGCTAAAAATTCACCTTTTTTATTTTTCCTCATATTAAAAAATATCAGATAGAGTTAAGTTTTTATGTTATTTCTATAAATCTCGAAAAACATCGCTAAATATATATCTATAAAATGTTTGTTTAAATACAGAGAATGTATGAAAATAATAAATACGTTCTATTGTTTCATTTGTGTTACTTTTTCACTACTTTCAGTTTTTAAAATAATATTTATTTCCTAATAACGTGTCATAAATTAAAAAAAAAAAACGAACGAGTCAAAATCAGAAACGCTTTAAGATTTTCAATTATTACAAATGAATAATTTTTAAGCTTCTGTATTTCTTTACTTTTAAAAATCTCTAATGCATGAATAAAAGTAATACCAAAAATTAAACTTTTTTTTAAATCTATTAGTTTTTTTTTTTTCATAATTTCAAAGCCAGGTATTCAGGACAGCTTACGCATGATACTCAGTTTTGTAATGTTAAGTTTTGAAATACATCCGAATTTTAAATAACTGAACTACATCTTCCCTCAAAGAGAAAAAGAATGCGATTTCCCACTCCAACTCATATTTTTCAAACTTGATTTTTGAAAAATTAGTAATTAATAGCATCTGAACACATTTATATTTGTTCATACGTGTAAGTATCAACTGTACTTTTGCACAGATACTTTTGATTACTAATTATTTGAAGATTCAAATTTAAATAATATTCATATGTGTTAAATCCCTTATAATTTATCTTCTGTTAAAGGATAATTGAAGTACATGTAATTAAAATCCGGACATTTTTCGTAATCTTAACATTATACAACTACGAATTTTACATAAGGTACCCTGAAAATCTGCTTTTCAAATTACATCAAAAAATATTTATGTATGGTACATACAAAGTTAAAAATTATTAATCACATAAATTTACAATTCTATGAAAATTTAAAATATAAAATTCAAAATTTAATAAATTTCATCGCCAGCATATTTTCATATATTCCGTAAGTTTTTTACAAATCAGTTAAAAACCGCACGTCATTAGCAAAAAATATGCTGAACAATTTGATGAATATAAAATAAAAATTTTACTTGGAAGCAAAGCTGAGATACTAAAACTTCGGTATACAAAAATTATGAGCATATCTACAATAGTTTCTGAAATAATTATTTTAAAATTCAGTTAGAAATTTGTTCGTTATATTATACGTAATATTAAATATACCGTCAACATAATAAAGTAATAGTTTGATGCATTCACAGATTATTAAAAATAGATATAAGTGACATTATTATCACAAATGTTAAAAAATTTATAATTTTAAATTCAATTATAATTTTAAATTAAATTGTACACTGTTATATATACACAATATTGTGTTTCACAAACAATTTTTTCTCAAATAACAAATTGTTCTGAAAGTAGGCTTTAAGGTACTTTAAAGACTTAGTACTTTTGTTTTGTTTAAGCATTTAATATAAAATATTTATTTTTTTTTTCTTATGTGTCTCTGATATTTTTAACATTTGTAACAATTAAAATTATTGCTTATATACGATTCTTTGCATTTTTTTGTAAATTGAATGAACACTTTGATTACAATTTTGTTTATTTGAGAACATATGAAAACTGATTTAATTTATTCATGAAATACAAGTTTGAATAAATTGACTCTTTTTGCATTTGTTTTAAAATATGTATATTATATTGAAATTTAAACTACCCAAAATTATACCTGATTTGTTATAAACGAATTTTTGATCTAATAAACACATATAACTCTTTTTAGGTACAATTTGTAAAATGGACTAAAATTAATAGATGAATATTATTTTTACATATTGTGAATATTTTGCACTGAACTTAAACATATATTTTAGTCCCTTTAAGGTTGGAGAAGCAAATCGTAAGCAATTTTGCATTCATTTTGATATTGAATATAAAAAGCTGCTCGGCTATTCAGAAGTGAGGTGGTTTACTTTGAAACCAGCACACAGAGCACAAATAGAGTGCATTTTGAAATTATATGATCCGCTTCGGTCAAGTTATTTAAATTTAAAAAATACCTTACATTTGGAAAAAATATCACCTTTCAATAGATCAAATCATACGCTCTCTTTTCTCTACAGCCAGACATTATTTTTCTGTAAAACTACCAAAGAAATTAAACATCATAACATTTCAGCTACAGTTTATTTTATTCCGATATAGAACGAGATATGATGATAAATTCGTACCATTAATACAAAAGAATAAACTAACAATTATATATGGTTATATTCCTGGGATTAAGAATACATTTCTAAAATTTAAAATTGCTTACAAAATTTGTTATGAATTCTTTGAGGAAATGTTTGTCAACTTCACTGAACTAAAGTGTTTTAAGTGTACTGTTTTGAAAGACAAATTAAAAAGGGAAAAGTTTCTCTCACTGCCAAATTTGTAATAACTGATATGTAAGATGTAGTAATCGATGACAATTTTCTGTTAAAAGATATAATACGAATATGTACTTAAAGTTTGAAAACACCAAAGAAACAGAAAGTTGAAAATTAAAATGTGGGATTGAAGATGGCCAGAAATATTTTGACATTTTGAAGAATATATACTCCATTAAAATTTAAAATTATTTATTGAATGTAAAATATATTACCTTTGCACAAAAGTGGATGTAGATGGGGTATTTCGCTTAGAGCAGAGGTATTCAACCTCTTGCACTTTGGGGAACCTTTTGAGCTTACCATTACCTTCAAGGAACCCCTTGATCAAACAGCAGAAAAAATAGGATATCAAAGCTCTTTATCCTAATCAAATTTACAAAATTATTATTGCATTTCTATTTTTTTATTAGAAACGTCTTAGTAAGATTAATGAATGTTAAGGTAGCGAAAGTTTTTTTTTTCTCCTAAAATATGGCCTATGCATAATAAACAAAAGCAATATTTTTTTAAATATAACAAATAATGAAAAAAAAAAAAAGAATTTTAATGATTTGACCATGATTGTTTTTTATTGCAAAGTATTTTTACGTCTGTAAAAATTTCTGAAACCATCAACCTAATGTCTTCTTCAGCATCCGACCTATTTCTGTATTTTGTTTTTGTCGCAGTGTACAAAGAGAAAGATTTTTCGCATATATAGGTTAAACATATGATATTAGATGTTTCACAACTCTTACGGCAATTTCATGATATTATTTTCTATTGTCAATCAAAAAATACATTATAACACTTAACTAACTTTTAATTTCAATTGAGTATACATCAATGTGATATATCAATCAAACTGATATACACTCAATTTTTTCTTTTGTTGGGAGTTCGGAGGTTTTCTTCTTTTATTGGGTTTAGTTTAGTGTTTTCTTATTAACGTCGCACTGGAAGCAACACGAGGGCTATTGGCAATGGACCTCGTAATTTTGAACTTCGGTCAAGTGCAGAGGACGACACTTGAGCTGGCACCCCCTCTCCTAACTTCCACACCACACCAACTTCTTTTATTGGGAGTTCAGTGAATTAAAAGTCTTAAAAAGATTTTGGATCCAAGATAATTTTTTATTTTGAACAGGATTCAAAAAAGGTTTTTTGCAGATCTGATATATGTTTGACCAAACTAATTTTTACATTTTTATGAGGATCAGCGTTACCGTCCACTAAAATATTATGCAAATTACTAAAGCATTTAATATTATCTTTCAAAATAAATTCTATTCAAAATTTAAATTTTAAAACAGTGGCGCCAATTTTACTTCATACCTCGAAAATAATGAATAAGTGTGCATTCTTCACCTGATCCAAAAAACGCCTAAATATGTGACCTAATGCGTCTCGATTACTGTATTTGAAACACGTGATTTTACGAAATTTAAGATTTTATTTTATCCTTAAAATATTTATTGATATTTATTTTTACAAGCAAACTGCTTCTGAGAATTCAATCTTCTATAAAAATTAAACTTTTATGACAATTCTGGCGCTTTGATTAAGCAAATAGTGCTTGATAGCAAATACTAATCATTAATTTTTTTCAAAACATGCAAACAATTTTGTATTTTCTTGGTCTCGTATTCAATAATGAATATAGGGTGCTTTTTCTAGGTTAAAATCGTAATATTAAAATTAAAAAAAAAGTTTTTAAAAATTACAGAAAAAAGAATTTTTCTATTGTTTGAAGCAAACAAATATTTTTCAACTATGAACCCACCAATTTTTATCAAGCTATATTTTTTTATTCTTCATTTGTTGGAACGCTTTTATTGAAACTCAATAGATCGGGCGAACATCTTCCAAGTTCTGATCTGTGAATAATCTGAACCCCATTCCAGCTTGCTTGTAGCCTGCCGTACAAGATTTCCCCTAGGCAACGAAATCGCTTATCTAAGCGTCGGATCTAAGCAATTAAATGCCCAACCCAAGGGGTTGTGTGGACCACCCGCGTCATAAAAGGGGGTAGGAACAGGAGGCTCTTGCATTTTTGAAGAATTTGTGAATGGAAAGGGAAAACTTTTCGGGACCTTTAGCTGTGCCTAAGTAGATCGCTTTCGGTATAGCTTTACACAAAAAAGTAAAACGCTCGGAGGGTTAAGCTCAATTTTCAGCACAGTAAATTGCATTAAGTCCAGAGTATTTTTTTTATACAAGCAGAATACGAATAAGGGCATATAAATTAAGAATTGGCCATAACTGAGAAATATTTACATCATCACTGTTTTAACATGGATATTTTGTATCAAAAAGTAAACAAATCTTTTGAACTCAATACCAGCTACTTAAGTTCGTGTCATTCGAAAATTGAAATTTCCTTTCTGAATTAAATGGTAATGAATGATGTGCTCAATAGGTTTCCTTGGTGAATACCCACCCATTCAAGCCATTCAAATGAGAATCAGAAAAGAACACAGGGCAATAAGCCCAGTTCAAATGACAAATCAGTCGTGCAGAGGCAAAATTACAATATGGTAATCACAAATCGAAAAGAAATCTATTCAAAAGTTTTTTTTTTTTTTTTTTACTTTTGAAATAGATGCACAAAAGAATAGGGCAAACTATCTAATTTTAAATCACTTCTATGTTCTTTAGAATAACTAGTCAAATTACTTTATAATCGCTGTTATAATGCTTGACTTCATGTAATATATTTAAATGGGGACATCAAAATACTTGGAGAAGCATTGAGTATCGAAAAATAGGAGTACTCATTTATATTTTTTTAAGTATTTACTTGATTGTAAGGGGAATTTTCAGCTCTGATTAACAAGAAAAATGTGAACGATTTTTTTCAATTGATTCAGAAATGGCCTTTAATTTTCATAAATTCCTGCGTGAATTCAAATACTACTTTAAAGATTACTTCCACAACTGTAATTATATAATTGTGACTATCTTAAAAAATTTTTGGAACAAAAATGTAATTTAAGGTTAACAAATTTTCTTGTTCCATTTTATCAAGTTTGTAATATATCATAATCTTTTTAATACGAGTGTTGTTTTATCTACGAAATTTCATGACACATGGGAGGGGGAGCGTATATTTTATGCGTAAGAACTGTCGTGTTTTTCTCTTTAACTAAAACTTTAGAGAATTTAAGTGAATTTGTTTGAATTGAATTGAAATTCTCTTTTAATAAATAAAATGTGACTCATTTAGATTGGAATAAATTTTATGAAGTGTAATGAAAGGAATTAAGGAGATACATATACGAGCAATGAAGCATTTAATATGACTGCTGGTAGTTTAGTGGTAGAGATAGATTATGATGTATCTCTACATCATACCTTTGTTGAGCAATGAGACTTAAGAACGATCATAGAGATGATCCACAAAGGATTAAGAATTTACACCCTGTTTTATAAATCTTCTAAGGACAAGTAACCCATTGGTTCGGTAATATAAATACTTATTATTTTAAACGTTTTACCATACGTGTATTGGACTCTGTCAGATAGATTTCGAAAGGAACTGAATATTGATTTTTCATAGGTTTGAATGAAGTAATCTAATTATTATCAATGTGTGATTTTCTATTCCTTAGATTATTTATTAGTGGTTATTGAAACAATTTACACTGATATAAAAAAGAAATAATAACAAGGCGTTGCTACGAAGTCTAACAGTTCTCATCCTTGTAATTAGGTTGCGTATTGCGTATTTTCCTCTCTTGATGTTTTTCTGGAAAAGAACATGTAATGGAAATTATGAATGTAATAGAAGACACTTTTAAATGTTATAATATTCCAGCAGATTATTTATGATAGTCCTTTCCCTAGAATCAACTTAAAATAAGGAATAAAACTTAGTACTTTGAGAGAGCTGAGACGGACTTTGGGATCTTGAAATAAGTCTTGATAAGTACTTTCTCATTATTATGCAGCTGTACATGGATATAAGTAGATTTTAACACGTGCAAACTTAAATGAAATAAATACTTGATGGATTATATTTATTATATATTAAAAAGTTCACAGTTATTACATTAAATGATATCGAAAGATAATACAGTGTAGGATATAATTTTGTTTTTGTTAACAATTGGGCTAAGTTTTCTTGAACTGAACTCCAACTAACTCCAAAATGAAATCACACCATCTGCAGTTAATTTGTAAATACACTATTTTAGGTTAAATATATGTAATATGTATTTAAGAAACTCAATGATTAACTCAGAAATAAATCAAAAGTCAAAGGTAGATGGCTCAATAATAATTTTTAATGACTTGGGTACTTGATTGACAATATAACTATTGAGAAAAGTATCATCAGTCAAACAGAAAGAATATACACTCAGAATCTCGTTGTAATTACTATAATCACATGTTTAATCTAAATCCTCTTTTCGCCATCAATACATTAAAAATATATAAAACAGAAAATAATAGGAAAGTATAGTAAAAAATTGTAGCCAATGATCTCAAACATCAATTACATTTTGAAATATGGAAGGTGAAAAACTTGCAATGAGAGTTTTGAGACTTTTAATGAGTGAAATCATTCAAATGAATCGATTCAATCTTAATGTAGTTGTTCCAAAAAAGGGGGATTGATCGAAGGGTGTGAATGCACATCATAGCCGCTCAACCAGTAGAAGTAAATCAAAAGACGTCAGAACTGTTCTACGTAAGTCATCAAATGAACACAAAAATAAGATTCGAAAAGCTCTGAGAACAAATCATCTATCTGGTATAACAAGTGATAGAATGATCTCCTTTATACAATCACATGTCATAAAGTGAGGTTCAACCTCGATGTAATTTCCAGATTCCAAAATCAAGAGCCAAACATGGAACGTCTAAATCTTGCCATAAGGAGCACCTGCTTGAAAATAGCCACAGGGATATTCCTAATTCATCCACTTGCATCACTGGTAGTAAACATCAAGCCTCCGAGACCACAATCAAGTCACCATTTTTCCAGAATGGGATCCCCTACACCAGTCTCGGAGAACTGAACACGAGCTGTCTAATAGCATGAAAGTAAATTCCTTATTCATTTAAGTCCTAGAAGACTACTGATGATCAAAAATAATACATACGGTTGTATCTTTCTTTTTCTATTTTCCCTTTCATAAGAGGCTACAGTTGTATGAATTAAAATCACATGTTTTTTCGATTAAATGTTTTCGAAATAAAATTTAAACCACTTAAAAAAGATCTTTCCAATGATTAAGTACCGGTCATGGTCGTGGGCTCACGGCTGGCTGTTTTCGCCGAGTCTGGGGTTCGAGTCCTGTTGACGCTTAAGACCCGCTGTGTTGCCGGGGCTGATGCACGTTAATCCGTTGAGACACAAAGTCCAAATAATGGCACGACGTGGAAGTCAGAATGTCAGCTCAGGTATCGTCCTCGTCACATAATCGAGGTACAAAATAACAAGATTCTTTGTCAATAGCCCTCGCGTTGTTTCTTGTGTGAGGTTAATAAAAAATCCAAAATCAAATAAAAAACCTAACCAAAAAATAAATGAACTATTTTCTTTGAAAATGGGGTAAATGTATTTTATTTTGTATGGAGATATTTAAGGTTTTAATTTGAATAATTTGAAAAATATGGATATACGTTATTACGTTAGTTTTGCATTTTTTTAAAATATTAAATTGATTTAAATTTATAATGTAATCATTTTTTAAATGTGATTAACAAAAATTTATACTTTTAATGACTTCAAAAGGACCTACACCACTTTCAAAGTCAGCAAAAATAAAAATCTTACATTTACAAAATATTAACTACGGGTTCTCTATTGAAATAACCAAATTTCTTTTTATAAAGTTTTAATTAAATACTTCAACAATAAAATAAATAAATAAAGAGGCTTTATTTCAACATTCTCATTCAGTGACTTTATATTCTACAATAAACGGGAGAAAACCGGAATTCGAGGAAACTATAAAAATGTTTATGGCATTTACAATGTTGCCACAC
Source organism: Nephila pilipes (assembly GCA_019974015.1). Taxonomy (NCBI): domain Eukaryota; kingdom Metazoa; phylum Arthropoda; class Arachnida; order Araneae; family Nephilidae; genus Nephila; species Nephila pilipes. Next base: position 33,516 of record BMAW01063789.1, on the reverse strand, counting down.
ATATAAAAATGCACTAAAAATTATGCTGTACAATTTTGAACTAAATAGTAGCATGTCTCTGAGAAAAGTAGAATTACACCATTTTTAAAGTAATTATATTTGTAACTTCATTAACTACGAAAATTTGTAGTAATAAAAACAATTTGTAATGTTGAAACAAACAATATCAATTTGTAATGATAAGACAACAAACATTTTATATTTCATGGGTAACAGTATACATATTATGTAACTTAGATTTCATAATTATTTGTATGTTATCAATGTATCTATCATCACAAGTAATCACTGTCATTCTTTTTAACATTTTATGCATTTCTTGTATGAAAATGGGAATTTCAGGATGAAAGAGCTCTTGTTTACTGTAATGAGTTGATACATACAAGGTGCGGCTATTAGTTAACTTGATTGACCATCTAAAACATTTAATTTTGATCTCATATTCTTACTTAATGTCAACTTCAATGTAACCCCTCCTCTGTCCCTTCAATGCTTCACGCGAATCATCCACTGTTCGAAACGTTGAGAGAAGTCTTCTTCTTGCAGCTTGTTAAGGAAGCATTCCGCTCTTTCTCTTTCACAACTTCAACGAACTTAAATTTGTTTTTTTTTAATAGAGATTTTATCTTTAGAAGCAGATACACACAGTTTGCATGGTGCATGATCCGTTGAAAAAGGAGGATGCTCTAATCCTGCTATGCTGTATTTGGCAAGAAATCTTTTGACAGAAAATGAGAAATGCCTTGTCCCTTCCACAATTTGGGTTATTTCTTCTTATTCTTTTCATGGAGTTCATCAAGAACATGCATGTATTAACTTTAATTGAAAGTTTGGATTTCAAGAAACCAGTGTAGATACATAATCCCTTGTTAATTTTCCTTAAAAAACAATAATCATTACATTGAATTTTGTTTTCCTCATTCAATCTGTAGGCTCTATTTGAGCACACACTCTTTATAGGTAAAAATTGTTGTATAAAATTTGCCATGTGGATTCTTTAGCAATTTCTACAAACTCAGCAATCGTAAGAATATTTAATTTCTGGTCAGATCGAAAGAGATTTCGATTATCGACTTGAAAAGAGATTTTTCAATATTTTCTTGTTTTCGATGTGGAAGGGCGACTTGAGTATGAATCATCTTCAACACCTTTTCGTTTGTCTTGAAAGCGATTAAACCACAGAAAAACACGTGCATGCGTTGCACATTTATTGCCATACGTTTCTCTTAATAATTTTCGGGTTTCAGTAGCCGTTTTCCAAGTTTCATGTGAAATTTCACAATTGTTTTTGCTCTATTGTTACATTTATTATTTTTCCGATGAAACGAAATATAATATTAAAGTTAATGAAGGCTATGGCTATATGGATTTGATTACAGAAGCGAGAGACACTACGTTCGAAAGAGAAGGCTAATACTAAACGGCTACGAATTACTGGCATTTGGTGCATACGTATTTCTTCTGTAGCAGCTTCTGTATTGTTATTTAATATCCTTACCTTGTAGCTCATGGTATATTCACGAATTGAGAGAAAGTTTAAGTTTTGTGAAGAGAAATAATCTACAGAAAAACAATAAATAAAGGCCGCTACAAATAAAATATTGAATTTTTTGAATAAAGTATTTTAGGGAATGATCAGATAACCCATTTTCAAATTTGTATATTTTGTAAGTTATTAGGATGTAAATTTTGGTCATTTTAATCCCTTAGTTGTTTCTCCCACATTTTTACCCAAATAGGATACATCCAAAAGCATTTGTTATATCTTAAAGTAGATTTAAATTTTAGGAATATAGGAACATCGCAACTTTAGTAAGTCATCATGAATTGGTAATTAAAGATAATATACATTTAAATAGTTAATGACGTTATTTAAAAGCTTTCAACACTCACTATTACCTCTGACTTTAAAGGAATTTAATTCAATAAAAGTAGTTCAATTAGTGAATTTGGCTTTCCTCTAGAGTTCCAATTTGTTATGTAATTTTATTATAGAGGTTTTGAAACCACCATTAAATTTCGTTTCATTTACAAGCAGTGCTTATGATGTAGGCACTATAGTGTTATTGTATTCAAATAACACTTTGAAAACACTTTAAATGAATTTAACTGAATTGAAAATCTCACCTAATAAACTATCATGACATGTAAATTAGATTGGATTCAGTGAAGTGTAATGGATAGAAATAAGAACATAAAAATAAAAGCAACAATGCACTTAATACGAAAGGTGGTAATTTTGTAATTGTAGAGATAGAGAACTCTGAAAGTGTCAGTATTAAACATCTGCATCATACTTGCTTTGTGTAAAGAGCTTTAGGAATCGCTCAGAAAATCTATAAATAGTGAAGAATTTTGACCCTCAACAATAAATCTTCCAATGACACGAACCCGATTGGTTCCTCTAGATATATACTTATTATTTTAAATATTAGATCAGACGCACATACATATCTTTTCCACAGAAAAAATAAATCAGTAATTGAATTTTCTTTTAAGCAGAGATAAGAATAAAGTTATTTGGGTAACATCTTTGAATGAATTTATATTTGTTGGGGTATTAATTAGTTATTATTTAAGAATAATGACAATAAGGAATAACAAGGTATTACAATTTAAGCTATTGTCTCGTTTAATATTTTCTGGTTTTTATTTTTTTTATCCGCGACAATATTGAATTGTATAAGTACATTAACGAAATTCAACAATATGTGAAAATATGGAAATTTCCATCAAACAATTCTTCTTTATGAAATATTTCCTTGACGACGTTGACCGCGAGTTAGTGCCGAATAGAACTTCTTTTAGATCATATATCCTAATGTAATGTTCCCTTCTAAGTGTTCTAGAATTTCTCGGATTTGCGTCGTTCACAGGCCATATTCCATCAAGAGGACATATGGTAACTGTAGTAATCAATCCATACAAGATAAGAGTTAACATAATTGTCAGATATATGGTCTAATGTTTTATTGATCCAAACATCTTAGGTCTTTATATTTTCAAAATATTAATAAATAATTAAAAATTCTCATATATATCACATTGTCTTGTTATTTCTATACATATTACTATACCTCTATTTACCTTCTCGGTGGGATGCTTTTTTTCACATAGAAGGAAAGTAATTTATCAGTACTTTTAATATTTGTATTTTTATTTTTAAGGCTATTTGCAATTTAATATGATTTAAATGATTGTTCTAACTTAATCACAAAATATCGTACATGGATTTTATGTTTGATTACATAACTATTTAAGCATTGCTGCTTATTTAATCTGTGTTATACATCTCAAGAAAAATAAAACTCATTTTGGAAAGATAAAATTTTATATTTTCAATGTTCCTTATATTATTTGAGAGTAATATTTTTTTTTTCAAATTTAATATCTCACTTATAATTTCTCTCAGACTTCCAATTAATAAAATAACTAAGAAAGTGAATTGCAGAATTAATTATAGTCTAAATTTGAGTAATATTTCACAGGCCTTGTAAATATTTCGAATCTGTCATATTGCTTTTTAGAATTTTGCTTTCCAGCTGCTATTTTATGTCTACATTTCTCATTTTTAGGCATTAAACCTAAAATGTGTATACATATTTAAGAGAAAACACTAACAAAACTTTTAAATACTCAAATGATGTCTAGAAAAACCAAAATTATATTCAGACACTCAACCAAGACATAATTCATCATCTGTTAATTTTTTTAATAAAATTTGTAAGTATATATATGCATATTTGGTTTAGACACAAATTTTTTTAACTTTATTGGCTGTCTTATAATATTTATTTCACTTACATCACAAAACTGAGAAATGTTATGATAATTTTATAAAGTACTCTGAAAGAAATTAGCTGTCTATAAACTAAATCATATCTCGTTTCAAAAGCGGCATGTTCCTCCAATTTCAGAGACAGAATAAAATTGTTTCAAACATAACGATCCAAGAGTCTCGAAAAATTGTTTAGATCCGGAACTTTTCAGACTGGAATAAGACATCCGATTATTTATAGTAGCCATTTCTAGTTTATTTATACTGAAGTGTTTATGTGATACACAGTCTAACAACTATTCTTGCGTCTATTTCTCGACTTGAAAATTGTTTTCGTATTCGCAGTTATTTTGACACATGTGTCTTCCATGTTAATGTTATCTCTTTTCTTAGTGATTTCTTCCAAACATTTTCTAGGTTTTCAGATTATTTTGCAAAATAAAATGAAAGAGGAAGGAAAATTATATTTTTATTTTTATGCGATACCATCTTCAAAGCAATAACGTTGCTTTAAATGACAAATTCATTTTTTGCAGGATATATAAGATGATAAACATCATTATAGTGATTTGAATATAACTTTTTTAAATACAACAGGAAAAATCAAGGTAAAACAAATTAATCAAGCTCTTAAATAATTCATTTCTTGTTGATGTAATAATTATTTTTTCTCATATTCTTTTTAAATTTATAGTTCAATCAATTTTCGAGGAACTTTAATTGCTCACTTCTGCAATGGATAAAAAAAATTATTGAAATTCATTCCAAATAAATTAAATCTTTGAATTTTGTCTAAGGATTCCCAAACACAATTTTAACATAATTTACTTAAAAACGTTTTCAATCTTTTAGAAAATCATCACGAAACTTTTCTTTTATTTAGTTAAAGAGTTTTAAGATATATATATATTTTTTTTTTTAAAAAAAATAAAGTACATTAATATCTTTCATTCCTAATCACGTGTTTCGTAACTATCTTATTGAAATAAATGTTGAGCTACCTATAGCTCCTAATAAATCAATTTGTTGCATAATAACTTTTTTGCTTAATATATACATATATAACAAATTATTAGAATTCTGAATCAAAATATAATATATAAAATTATTATTATGAAACAATATTTTCAATCCATGTATTCTGCAGTGCAAATTAATTGGAACAAGCTACATCTTTTTTGGTAGATGTGTTTCAAACCAATTTTATGTTTAGACTGAGTGTGAACCGCCTCAAACCGGATTTATCTGCTGAGAGTGAATGAGACTGATTGACGTATTTGGTTTTAGGGTAGAAGTACTTATCTATTCTTCAGTTGTGAGCCTTTGAGTGAAGCATTTAGTTGTTAGTGTTTGCTCTCTCTTTCTTTCACGTGATGAAAAAGGGATGTTACTCCAAGAAAGCATGCTAAATTATAGCTCTTAAAGATCGCACTTTTATGAGAAATAGCTCCTGCAATTGGTGTAGGCAAATGAAGTGTTTCAAGAATATTAACTTCATTCTAAGAATGAGGGTCAGCTTCTCTAAAAAGGAAAGGAAGTTTTAGGCTCAAGCGAAAAATTACTGAAGAAACAGAAAAAATTCTAATAAGAAATTGCAAAATTAACCCAAGGAAAACAAGCTTAGACCTGCAAAGGTATTTATTGACATCTGGTTTTAATTTGTGTAGCTCAGCTATATGGCGTTAAATCCTGGACGCTGGTCGTAAGGCAAGGAGTCTAATGTCAATACAATTTTTAACTTCTAACATGCAGAATAAACGCTTAGCATATTTTAAGAAGTACAACACATGGTTTGCTGACCGCTGGAACACAGTAGAGTTCATGTGATGAAGCTCATTTATTTGTGAATGGATACATTTAAGATTTTGTGAGACGAAGAGATTGTGGACCTTTGAGACAGAACCATATCAAATAGACTGTAAAACATCGCTGAAGCAGGTTTTTTTTTGGGGGGGGGGATCTGGGGGCACGGTAAATGGCACTGGAAGCTTAGTTCCTGTTCAAGGCATGATGAATTCGACGAAATACAACAAAACATTACGGCATAAGATTGTTTCATTCATGAAACCCTTCAACGTAATATTTCAACACGATTTCACTCTTTGACCCAATTCCAAACAAGTAAAGACTTTCAATCTGGAAAATCAAATTAAAGTGCTTTATTGTCTTAGAAATTCATCAGACCGAATTCCCATTGAGGACTTGAGAAATATTGTGAAATGGAATTAGATAAAATGGATTATACAATAAAAGAAATCAAGATAGTCAATGCAATTCAAGTGTTTTTTCATAATGATGAATTCCAAAGCATCTAGTGGAATCTATGCCAAAACATCTGCAAAAGGTCATTTCTGCCAAGGAAATACATAAGTCATACCGAAAGATGTTATTGTAAATGTATAGATTGAATAAAAGCATTGTTTTCTAAATAAAATATTTTTTTTTACTTATAGTCCCAATTAATTTGCACAAGAATATATATATTTAAACGCTCAAAATTGACTTTGACATTTTCAAATTACTATACAAGCTATAAATAAAGAAAATTTCAAGGACATCGGAATATCATTCGGGTATATTTAAAGCGTTAAATTCAATTTGAATTCTAGATCTATAATTACACCAATGACATTATAGATCAACTATATAAATGATTTTATTCTTAGTGATTCTTATGTATTTTTTTTTAAATTATAGAGTGTGCTAAACATTTTGAGAAAGTTTTTGTTCCTTAATGACTTAGAATTGTTCTTCAAGTATATGAATATACGACTACATTGGTTAATAGTGAATAATTTAGATATGTCAAAATTAGTTTATTTAGATATAAACTATAGTATTTAACTAATTTGTATTGATACGAGGTTTATAAAAATCTTGAAATAAAAGGTTTTTAACATGGAATAATTCCTCAATTACACTAACTACACACATTAAACACCGATCGAAAAGCATCGTACATTTTATCTTAAGAAGCATGAATTGATATTTCTGGAGGGAAGGGTATTTTCTCCCTCTTTGTGGGTATTTTCTCCTTTTTCCATCCATCCTGGCGGCACACTTAAATAAGAAGTTTGCTAAAAATTTGGCACATTCCCGTATCCACACAAACAACATTTCACGAACACGTTTACAACACACTCCCTAGACACATTTTCCCAGTTATGATCATATAATTACCTTCCACGATTGGGACAACACTGTCATCCTCCTCCATGAATGATGAATTTAATTTGTGTTGATTTTTATTTTGTTTGTTTAAATAAAACAATTAGTTCAACAAAAAAGAGTCCTTAATTTTACTTATCGGAGCTCTTTTTCTCATTAACCACTATACGACATTTTCGGCTTAGTTATTTAATTGTAAAAGTCTGCATCTCAAAATTATTAAATTTAAATAATTAATGTAATCAAGGGAAGATGGTTTCGTTTCAATATAAAAGTTAAAAGATTTTTTTCCTCTTAGTTCACATTGATTTAAATATATTTTATAAAGTTACCATTTATTTTAAATTAGACAAGATTGTACTCAGTTAAACTAAAAGAAATATGTCTGTCTCTGACAGTCATTACAGGTTGGATTTGTTAAGAGGTTTTTCCTTTATCAATCTCTCTATGATCTATGCATAAAGCAAAATAATTATAACTTTAATTTTCTCTACATGCAAAAGCACTCAATAATATGTAGGTTTATGCTTTGCATGAAGGAACGTATATATAATCAACGTCTCTCTAATGTGTATCATACATTATACTAGAAAAGCATAATTTCATTTAAATTTCGGAATTTCTAACGTGAAATATCAATACTAAATTTTATTACTTTTTAAATCCTATCTCTATTAAATTATATTTCTTATCTGTCAGAAACGAAACATGAATTATTTAAAGAGAATAATCTTTTTTCTCTAATAAATTGACTTAAGTGTGTCATAAGGAAAAAACACGGTTTCAACCTGAAAGGAGGGAGATATAAAACATATTTTGTATTATTTTTATTTCACTGAATAGTCTCAATAGATAACGTATTTCTTCTCAATTGTTCACACACATCTCCATGAACGTTAGAGTAACCACCTACTGCGTCACCTTACACCAATTAAGAACAACAATCATGAATTCGAGGCGTGACAATTAAATAACAAGACTGACGCTACTACAAAAGAAATACGTCTGTGCCAAATACCAGCTACCAACAGCTGCTTAGAGTAAGACTTTCTCTTTCGAATGCAATGCCTCTCGCTTCTGTACACAACTCCGTATAGCCGTAGCCTTCGTTCGAGTTAAAATTATTTTTCTTGCTTCATATGAAAAATGATGTAACAATAGTGTAACGAATTGTTGGGAAATTTCAAAGAAAATCGCTACTGAAACTTGTAATTTCTTGAATGTCAATGAATGTTTATCATGTGCAAGTGCCTTTGAGTAGTTTAAGCTTTTTCAAAATAGCCACGAGAGCATTGAAGACGATTCATACTCGAGTCGAGTTGTAGGGATAGAGGAGGTATGTATATTGAAGATGATAATGAGAAAATATGTATGGAATTAAAATAAAATATTTTACAGAGTGAATCTCGTTATTTAATAACCACACCTCGTATTCGATGCTGCCTGTTGTCCAAATATGTTATTCTACAGCAGGATAATTCCCTCTCTCATGTGATTGCTATATGCAAAGATTTATTACAGTGATTTGATTCGAAGTATTCAAATATCTTTTGTAGAACTTTACTTCTCACATTGAAATTCATAAGATTTTGGCACACAATAGAAAGATTTGAAAGCATGGCATGTGACAATCATATTTGCAATTCGAATCATCAATAAAGATAGTTCATCAAATTCCAACACGATGCTTCAGCTAACGTAATCCCTTGTACCCCTGGATTCTTATTTCAATCTGCTGAGCAACTAAATATAGACACCATGTTTTTGATGTACCTTTATTTATACATAACTCAATTTAACCATTAAATACATCACCTAACTAATATTAGCCCCACTTTCATTAGGGTGACCTTTATATTTTAATGTATACTGCAATTATTTTCTCGTAATACTTCTTTTCCCGCTTTTTTTCTGTTACTGAACACATTTAATTCATAATAGATTTCACTGAAAAATGCCTTAATAATTCATATTACTGAAATATATTAAATGATTTATTGCACCAGAAATAATCTTGCTACATAATACTCTTCAAAATAATGAAAGCTACCTGGATTTTTCATTCTAAATGTAAAATATTCCATTATGTTGGGAGATACAAAATCGACTGCGCTTTATTTAAGAATATAGAAATATTTGGAAATTGGTTTAAATAGTTACTAGACACATTTCATGAATTTACACCAAAAACGTATTATGTATTAAAATCAATAAATTATTTTTAAGTTTCCATTATTGCGGATACATTCCTTAGATACATTGGTAATGTTCGGGAGAAGAATGGAAATTCCAACCTTTATAAGTCAAATGAAATAATCTAATAAATTTCTGTATTCCAGACTTTTCACGACAAGATCGTTAATTTGCTACATGGCTGACACAAAAAAATCAAGGGAGACAGAAAATTAGGAATGTTGCAACAATTAATGTATATCCACATTCAATAAATATTTCGGTGGAATTCCAATATTCAGTTTATTTCAAAAATGCTCTGTTTCAATTTAAAAATTTCATTGAATCTCTTAAACTAAAAATTGTATATTTACATTTTAATGTATAATTTTGGTCCCATGAATATTTTTAGACTAAAATATTTAGAACTAAATCAATTAGATTTTAAAATTACGTATTTTGTATTTATGATAATTAGGAATTTATCAATATGTATTGAAATAATAGAGAGTATGTATTTTATTTTAAGTAAATAAATAGAAACTTATAATCATACTTATTTTCAAACATATATTGTTTCGACTTTCGTTTCTTTTTCAATATCTCGAAATAAAGGTAGATCTGACTTTATATTTTTATCCAGAATATAAATTTATATAGGAATAAAATATTAAAATTAATCTTAAAGAATATAACTAAATTTCTTCTTATATTGTTTGCTTTATATTACTTCTATTAAAATAAGAGGATAAATTTGTGTCCCTATGGAATAAACTAAATTACTGTTCATACTTTATATTTTTTTTCATTCAGTAATTCATTTATAAATTTATATTGTTAATATATGTCTGAATAAAATGAGAATTCTTTTACGAAGACAGATTTGCAGTTACATGAGTAGGTAGCACAAGAGCTATACCTAGTATAAATAAGACTTTTTTTTTGTTTTTACTCAAAAAGATTCTACAGAATTTTTAAATAAACATAATTTAAAAGAAACTTTAATTAGAAAAATTCTTACTGCATTCTTACTCCCAAAAATAATTGATGCATTTTTTAGAAATGATACTGAAGTTGTATTTTCCTTCAATATAAGCAAATTTTAGCATCTTAACAAGTCGGTTTATTAAAACGTTATTGATCCCTATTAATGTAGGCTTATGTTTCATATTATGATATATCTTGATCATTATTTAAAAATAGAAAAACATTACACAATCATCCTATAGTGGTAATGGTACTCGTAGGCTAGTGCCGGTCTCACACCGGTGGTTTTCATCAAGACGTGGGTTGGAACTGGAAAAATACGTTAATCCCGCATTGCAGTATAGGTTGATGCAATTGAATTTGGTGGAGATCTCTAATCCTTACGTAGGCGGGGTGGAATAAAGGGATTCCAGCTCAATTCATCCCAACCGCCCTTGATCGAACTTCCAAAATTATAAAAGTCCATTGCCATTAGCCCTCTTGTTGCTTCTTGCTATGTAATAAAAAATCACATCACATCACAAGAAATATATGAATTCCGGCTTAAATTCAAGAAATATATGAATTCCAAAGATATTTTTGTAAGGAAATTAATTATTTATATTTAAATTGTTTGTCTTGTATTGTTTAATTTTTCTGCAGATTTATCTGTATAAAGTCATGAGTTAAACACAGTTTTCAATATCTGCACGATTTTATCAAATGAACAAGATTATATAAGTTGTTAATCCATTAAAATTGCTGGGCATTTAAAAGTGTAGATTTGGAATCTTTCCAGCAATTGGGTAATTTCTGTAGTACATATATGTTCTTCTATTACCATTGTCTATGCTCATATCCCTAAAATTGGAATTTTTTTAGTGAGAATAAATCTAAATTCTTAAAAACATGAAAGTATATCAAAAAGCATATAAAACATATTCCTTCACTAGATAATTTAATAGTTGCTTTCTAATCATCCTTTATGTGGTCAAAATAGTTCGGATATTAAATAAATTTATTTACTTGACATGTTCTCCTACAGTCAATGTCTTTTAAAGGAATGTGGCAAAAAAATGAAGAATATTAATGGATGATTAAAAAAAATATCCACCTTGAACCATTTGTTCCTTTCTCACTATGTAATGAAGCCGTCTTAAGCCACCTTCACATTCGAATCTTGCCACAAAGCAGCACTTCAAAGCAAATAATTTCTGCTTGCATAGATTTCGTCTTCTGTCCTTCTCCTTTCTTGGATCTACATGGATTCAGTTCTCTCTATTGACGCCCAGATTAGGTGAATACGTCACGGACAAATAAAGTCATCTTGCAATCGTTCAAGAAGATTACCAGCTGTTATCCTTCATTACAATGTTCTAGTCAGACATTTTACCACTGTAATACAGTCCATATATCCCTTTACTTCTATTTTAAAACGTTTTTCTGAATTTTACTTGGTATGTGTGTGTATGAGTATGTGTATCATCAAATTTTCGGTCGTTAATTTAACCAACTTCCCATCAAGCTAGAGCTTTGAAATTTTGGAAATCATTCGTACTCGCCTAACAATGCAATATTTAGACGTTTGCGACAAGTTTTAACTAATATTTCAATAATTTTAATAAGTCAAAATATTTTTTCCTCTCGGCGCTTTTAGGATTGAGGAAAAAATTTCTTTTCCCCTCTGGGAACACCGGGCACTCCCCACGCCACTTGAGGTATCGTAAAGCTTTTGTACTCACAAAAAGGAGATACTATCTCCCCTTTACTATCTCCGAGATAGTAAGGGTTGCTGACTTTTAGTAAGTAATCATTTGCAAGAAAGAAAGTTTCCAATATTTGGCACCATGTCTTATCATAATAATTTTTCTGAATTCTGGTTCCCATTTTTTTTTAATAGAATGACTTACAAACTTTCAAATGCATGTTTTGATTTTATGGGTATTATGAATTTTTTAATACGTTCACAAATGTCTCTTTTTAAGTAAATTTTAAAGTTAAAAATAACTAACAGTTTTAACTAATATTTCAATAATTTTCTCTAATAAACTTTGCCACCATATAAAAACGTTGTTTTTAAAACCGTTGGTTTTTATATCGAATTATTAACTATGAATTTGGTACTTAATCTCTTGTACCAAAATAATAAACTTTCTTCACAATGTTTTATATCGAAAACAAAAAAGTAATACCTTAAATATTGAGCTGTCCTAAATTTTTGGGAATTCCTGATCTGAAATAAATGAAAGTGGTATGTGCTTTACTCATCCAATTACTCTTCAATGTAAAATGATTTATTTTATTCATCTGAGCAACTTAATGAAGTGAATATTGTATAAAATATATTATAAAATATGGCAGTTTCATAGTTTATAATACATAATTATCTACTTCAATTGTTATTTAAAAGATTTTTATGATTAATTAAGATTATATTTTAGTATCATTGTATCAGTTACTGTTTGGTGAATATTAGCTTTGCAATAAATAATTAAAATTGCAAGTAAAATAGTGCTATAAATTGATTAAATGTTATATAATATAAATTCTATACCCTAAATAGTTATATTAATGGAGTTAAGTAATTAAACCTGAAGTTATAAAGGCACATTTTTAATTTTAAGAAATAGTCAGGAAATTTTATAAAAGAGAAACTTTAATGGAATGGAACTAATAGAATGTTTATTAACGACGAAGAGAAGCAACTTAAGTGCTATTATCGACGGATCTTGTAATTTCGTACCTCAGTCAAGTGACCAGGACTATACATGAGCTGGCACATCCCTCACCAACTTTCACTCGATGACAATAGTAGGGCTTGGGACTTTGATCAGATTTAACATGCATCTGCCTGTATAAAAGGTGAAATTTTATTGGCATTAGGGATCGAATCCATAACATAACTTCACTTACCACTAATCAGCGATCATAATCACAAGGTTACAGTTTTCCCGAAATTATCATGTAAGTGATATATTTGCTTCTAAAATATGTATTTGACATAACGGACTATTAAAGAAAAAAAAAACACTTACTTATTGAGCATTTAGTTTAAAATATTAATCCCGAGTTTAATTTTGAGTAATTAAAATATCTATTCTTGGCTCTTAATTAAATTAAGAAAAAATTCATGTTTATATGGCTTGCATGAGTATATCATCAATTTAAGGAATTCTGTCAAAAGCATTGTGTCTGAACTTTATTTTCTTCCCTTTTCTCTCTGTTTTGAACTTTTGATTTTGATATTTAAACTGCTTATAGCTAAATAAAGCGTGTTTTAGAGCTGGTATAAGAAAAGAATTTTATTCAATTTTGTGCCATTTTCGTGAGAAAGATTCAATGCTTCTGTTGAAAAATTAAATTGTTTACATACATATTCTGGATTTACAACAAATTCGGAAAGCAACTGAACGAAAATGAAATTCTGATTGTTTTACCATGTACCTTTGTTAAATAATAACAAAATTTACGAATTAGAATTTTTCATTTATTCTGCAAATGATAGTTGGAAAAAATAATTAATTACAGGCCACATGTAGATAAATTAAAACGTATCTGTATGTAATTTGAAATCCTTATATGTAATTTACAAATAATGGTTTTAAAATACATCATTATTGAAGGAATAGAAAAATTTATATGTTTTTATGTAAGCTTTTAGGCACGATAATAAAAAAAGAAATGTTTGTTTATGTAAATTGTTGTCTCTTGAACAGCGATATAAATGTTCTGAACTTCAAAAATAACAAAAATTAAAAATTTAAGAGATTTAGTGTTTAAAGTGATAAAGGCTGTTCCTTATTATTTATTACCTGTGACTCAGAAATTGTTTGTTGATTCTATTAACTCAAAAACCACATTGAGATCCAAGCATCTATCAATTTGTTTTTAAGAAGATTTATTATTTAAAAAATCCTTATAAATGTGTATCTAAGGTATGGATATAAAAAGAAGAAAAATATAAGTTGTGCCTGTGTGATTTGTGATATGGAACTCTTCTCTGTGATTTATTTAATCATATCAAAAATATGAATTACAAGATTGACGATGCTGCAAGATCATATAGTGATATGAGAATAACCTCCTATCAAGATAAAAATTAAACTGAGTGAATATCAAATTATTCAATGAGAAGATAATCATTTGATACATTTGTTAATTTTATTCAAGTAGCTAGATTGAAATTTAATGGTTACATAACTGAAATTAAAAGATTCGAGATATGCATTTCGCGGTACTCTTGAGCATATACCAGGGATTTAATTTTCGCTACATGTTGTGGTGATTGTGAGTGTGTGGGTGTTTGTCTTGAGAAGATGTGAGTGTATTATAAATGACTGATGAAATCATGTAGTTGCAAGAGTCATTCTTGACAAGAAAATTATTTAAATGCACCGCCTAGAAGGATACAGGATCGCCACTAAGAGAAATAAAGCTCTCTACCACTTGAATCAACTGATGGTATTTTTTATTATTAAGTGTATACTTTAACTCTTTGAGAGTTCCAACTGCTAATTAAAATAATTTAAGAGGTACCCACCCAGAAAAAATAATTACTGCTGAATGATTCTGGGGACAACATATCTCTTGAAAAAAAATCAAAAATGTGTGATGACTAAAAGGAATCCAGATCAGTATGCCACCTGTATTTAACCAAAAAAATGTAGACCTTGTCAGACACAGAAAATTTCATTCCTATTACAAGGGTAGATAATCTTTTTTCTGCTTAGATAATGTTATCCCCTGAGAAGATATGTCTTCAAAGAAATGGTATTTTAAAACTGTTTTTGTCATAAATTGCTTTTATTTATTTTAGTAATATATATGTGAAAGGAAATATTTTTAATTAAATATCTAATAATAAGATCAACTAAATGTAACATTTCCATTTTCGATAATATCATTTGTACTGTAAATATGGTTGACTAGTATGAAGTCTATCTTTTTAATTTGCTCATTTACTTTTAATGTTTCTTCTTATTAAAAAAATTAAATGCCACACTAGCGTTCGTTATTTCACTTGAACTAAATCAAAATTTATAATTTCACTTATGATGAAAACTGAATGATAGAAAAAAAAAGAGCGACGCAAATTCCATTCCCTCTAGACTTTTCGGTTCCTTAATGGAAAAGAAAAATTAAATAAAAGTTATATATATTCAAATGGAGATACTGAATTTATTGTACACTAATGTAAAATGAAAATACAGAAATAAAAACGACATCCAGACATTCCGTCTGAAATTGGTTATTTTTTAAAATTTGTTATTCTAGTGTAAAAAGTATACTCTTTAATAATGTTAATGTAATTTATTCAAAACTGTTTAATGTCATTTTTTTCATTTCACTTTTATTATTTTAATGTTTACCGAATACAAATCTCAGGAAAATATAGTTTAAACGCATTTTTTTCTAGACTACTACGAAGAGAGTATACACCTTCAGGACACAATTTTTGGTCAAGTTTTGATATTTTTATGAATATTGAAATCTTACGGTTTGCTTATATTTGTTTAAAATATCCTTTAAACAGTAATAATATACAGTAACAAAACTTTTCTTGGGTGTTTTTTTTTGTAGTTTTGATGCTCCATAATATCACAAAATCTGTAATTATAGGCAAAACTTAATGTTAGTACACACAATTACTTCGAAGGTGTACTGCTACATTAAGAATAATTTGCTGTTTTGTTAACGCTATTGGTAATGGACCTTGCAATTTTGAACCATGTTCAAGTGAAGATGGTGACATCTAAGATGGAACCTCCCATTTCCAGTCTCTATACCACACCAACTTGATGATTTGGATCCTCGAGCATATTTAACGGGAATCAACTGCACTACAATGTCCTTAGTGGCATCATAGCTGTAGCCCACGACACGACTGAAACAACGCCACCCACGAATCTGCTACCATAATCACTAAGTTACCACAGTCACAGACTGTTAAAATCTATAAAAATTGTATATTCTCTTATTAATCAATAAATAATTTGCAGCTTTTTTTAAAAAAAAAACGTGAATTTATGAAGTCCCATACAGCACACTTGCAATTGTACTTTTTTATAATCAATAAATAAATGTTAATCAATAACGCGTTTTTTTGTCAAGAGATAATATGTCTCTCATTTTAACCATAAGGTTAAAATAATATAATGCATTTTAACATTATTAATTTTCAACCATTACAAAATATGAGTATTTTTTTTGCAAAAAAATGTTTTAAATATCATGTTATATAATTGCTATCATTCGAAAACATGCTTTAAGTAAATCATCAGTATTATTAGTTTTTATTATTATTATTATTATTTTTATAAATACTTAATTAATTTTTAATTAAATGTTTCAAATATTTAATTAATTTTAATGTCAACATGTTTTATAGCTATTCAAGCTCCATTACCTTTATCAACTTTTATATTACAATTTTGCTTGTTTAAAATTTATAACTCCTTAAGATAAATTACTCCACATGAAATACTTTTAGCACATATTATTAAAATTTGCTTTAATACTTTGTTGACTGAAATAACAAAAAGTTAAATACTTAACGAAAATAATTTACTTCAATTATCGTTTTGGAAATAGTTTTATTCTGCTTCATGTGCAGTTTGTAAATATTTTAATTTCCCGAAGTAAGAACAATTCACTTTGTAAATGAACATAGCAATGAAAATGTTAGAATAAAAACATTTATAGAATAAGAAGATAAAAACTGCAGGGTTTAAAAATATTTATCAAGAGTTTAACAAATCTTGAAGCAAAAACACAAACAATTGGGCAAACATGTTTGTGAAATATTTCAAACTCTGTAAATTATACCAATAGCAGTATTCTTACTTGATTATATATTTTATGATTTCATCGGGATAGTAGACATTCATCCCTAAGGTATTTCTCACTCCTTAGTAAAACTTCCATAAGCAATATTTTGTCATACTCAATAAATAAATAATAAGACATCTGAAAATGCTCAATAGCTATAGTGAATCAGGCACTCTTTTATCTGAATCCACAGATCCTTGTTAGTAGTTACACGTAAGAAACATTTAAGCAATTACGACATACCGTTTGATTTATATGCTAATAAATTAAAATTTCTGATGATATATGGGATCAGAAAAATGAAATATAACATCAAACTTATACGAATATTGAAAAACATTCATCATGAGATAACGTTAAGGAGTATGTAGAGAAATAAGTTTGCAGACGGAACAGTATTTATGGCTAATACACACATAACTGATAAAGTAATTAAGAATATTTGTAATACGGAAGAAAAATAGATTATGGATAGTTCAGTTCAAACTGTTTTCCAGCCATCGAAAGAAATATTGTGACATATGTTAATTCTTCAACCAGCTTATATGCTTAATTGTTTCAATGAATTCAGCTTGAATTCGAGATATTTTGCTTGTAGCATGTAAACAGAAACTAATAATCTAGATGCCATATGGAAATAGTCTTAAGTTAATTTTCTTTACGAGATATATAAAAGATATAACGCATTTTCATGAATTTGGCTCATTTTTATATCTAAAAAGTTTTCATTGATTATGTTCAGGTTACATTAAATGTCTCGATAACTTACTATAATTAATTTAAATATTTCAGTAATTATTTACAATAGGATAAAGTACACACTGCATTTATCTTTCCCATGCAAATATGACATATTATAAGGAGCTATTTTCTTTCTAGAATAAGTATTACAGTTGTTACAATGCCCGCAGAAAGAGGTTCTCTTTAATATTTGGTATTTCTTCTCTTCGAAATTCTTGCGTTGAAGGAAGTTTGCCAAACTTCTTCAAAAAACGCGGGGCATGATCTTTTCTTTTCATTGGATAGTTGAAATAATTATTTTACATAATTATGGTTCAGTATGCTCCAATCTTAAAAGGAATTGACACTTGGGCCATTTGGAGATTCCTTAGTTCGAAGAAAATCGGATTTCTGTGAAGTCACATCTTGACCATTAAGTTAATGGCAAACAGAAATATTCCTAAGCCTTTTTTAAGGGAAAAGTTGTCTTTAAGGAGGATCTTTGTTCTGAAGTAAAGAGGTCCACGAATGTTGTTAATGTAGCCAGTGCAATTTAATACATTAGTAAAAAGTAAATCAAATTTAAAGTAGCATACAAGATAATTACTAGAATTTCTCACCGTATAATTCTCCATTAATGGTGAAAATGATAAAGACACTGTAACTACAATAATTTTGACAAGAAAGAATCTAGAACTCCTGCAGATTTTTGACATATTTAGAGCACATCTTTGTGTTGCTTAACATTATATTCTAAAGTATTAAAAGAAAGTTTATTATACATTCGGAAACGCGACTGATATTTGGTGTAGGTTTGGAACACAAAATAACTTATTTTAATAAAGAAGATGAACTAAAATGACAATAACATAATTTGTAAAGAATATTTCGTTAAATGTTTTCTTCTTCATATAAAATATTGTTTCGATATTTTTAATTACATATAAATTTTATAAACAGTTCAATTTTAAGTAAACTATAGATGCCTTTTGCTATCTAAGGCATTGAAAGTTTAGTAAAAAATCATTTTTCCTAGTATTCTAAATATTAATGTTCTGAAACTGTGAATATTTCTTTAAAAATATATTATGCATAACCTCCGGCTGAATATTTATATGGAAACCAAAGTTTAGAAAAATCTTGAACATGTTTGAAAATAGTTGAAAACAGTGGAAAACAGTAAAAAGTATTATTTTCGGCTTTTGATTTGCTATTTAATTCATTAGGGTAGTATCATAGAAACTGCAAAATAATCAGTAGTAATGTAAATAAATAAATATTTCGAATCGTTCTTATTTTAAATAATGAATGTTAACACACTTATCAAATATATATATATATATATATATATATATATATATGTGTGTGTGTGTGTGTGTGTGATGCATACAATTTGAAATCAATTCAATTTTTTAAAAGAAATATTCAGTCCCTAAGCCTATACTACGTTTTCGCATTCGCTGGAAAAATTATGGTAATACATTTTTCTTTCTGAAACCAAAACAAAGTAACCGCATTTCACGTAAATTTGAAAAGAGTATTCTTGATAAATGGCCTCAAATATATCCGTCTATTTTAATATATTATGCAAAAAAGAGAGTTTTTTTTCAATAAATCATTTCATGATGCTTTGCCACTTCGATTTAGTTCCTTTCACTGGAAAACAAAGCGAAACATTTGAAAGATATATCGAAAGATCGTATTTGGAATCGAATGCTTTAGCAATTATGGAAATTGTAATATATTTGAGGAACGATAAGTGGATGAGAAGTATATATTTTTGCCAAAAAAATTATTGTTTATATGTATATATGTACATATAGTAAGAATTTAAAATATTGATACATATTTAACCAAGAAATACAATAAACGCTTAAGAAAAACAATCAAGGATAGTTAACAGAAATAAAATGCGAATAATATTTACAATAAAAGGAAATTGAACTCAACACAAATGAAAAATTACGATATTATGTAAGTAAAGTAATACTTAAATAAGGGGTGTTTATAGAATTTTGGTCACATTTTGAAACTTAAGAACTCATAAAACATTGAAGGTAGATTAAAAATAATAACATAAATAATTAGATCGACTCAAATGAACGTTTCATGAACTTTGTCAATGAATTTCCAAGTGTGCCCCCCTTTGTCGCATGGAGAATATCAAGGCGATAATCAATTTCACACCAAGTACCGGCAAGAATGTCGGCATCCACAGCATCGATTGTGTTTATAATCCTGGCTTTTAGGTTACAGGCCTTTCTTTTTTACTCAAAAGACACTTACATCTTGTAGTTTACTTAAAAATGCTAAAAAATGTTGTATATCCGCAACTCGAAGAGCTTCAGCCACATGTCAATTTGTGACAAAACGGTGCAAACACCTTATTTTGGTACCATCGTTCATAGTTGTTTGAATGACCATTTTACAAGGAAATGGATTTGGGGTAGTGGTTCAATTCCTCGGCCATCCAAATCACCTGATGTAATGCCATTTGGTCTTTTTTCTGTGAGGATCTGAAAAAATATTCGTTTAAAGGAGAAAAGTGTCGACAATTGATGATCTTAAAGACATGATTATAACCACAATCGTCGTTGTGAATGCTGATATGCTTGCCGGTATTTGAATGACTATAGGAAATTGACTATCGTTTTGATATTCTCCGTGCAACAAAGGTGGTCCATGAGGAAGTTCATTGACAAGGAGTATGGATCTTTTTGAGGCTGTTCAAAAATTTATGTTATTAATTTTAATCTATCTTAATTATTTTATGAATTATTGAACATCAAAATATGTCCTAAATTTTATAAGCACCCTGTATAATGAATAAAATAAGATTCCTTAAAATCATAAAAGGCAGTAAAGAAAGAAAATATACAACTTTGGACACTAAAATCATGTCAATAAAGGGTATTTAAAAACATAAATATGAATAAATGGAAATAAATTAGCAATTATGCAGTCACAACTCTATAAATATTGTGATTCGTAGTTATGCATGTAATTCTAGAATGTAAGTCATTTCACTCAGTTCCTAATTTACAATTAAAAAATATGTAAACTATTAAAAGTCAATATACAATAACACACGATAAGAAAAAACCCTATATAGAAACAGAAATTACAATTATTACATAAGGAACAACAGTTAACGAAGATACCCATATAAAAATATAGCTTATAGATTTACAACAAAAATTGAGCTCTAACAAGGACTACAGGAAAGAATTATAATCTTTCTAAAATACATAAAAAACATGAAAATTCCTTTCTTTACAAATGATGAAGTAGCATTTCTCATTAATAGAAAGAAAATTAATAGCCTGTAACATCATCTGCATTCAAAAGGTTTAATTGGTATTTATTCAAGCATAACTGAATCAAATAAAATACTGAGCAATTACAATATATTTTAAGAAATATTTCAAAAATTTAATCACATAAATAATTTATTAATTTTATAATCGTTTTACCTTAATTTGAATTTTAGAAAACTACAGTAAAAGTAACTTGAAAACAATTATGGGAATGTAATTTAATTAAATTATCGTAGGCAATTCTGATCTTGTAATTACATTTTTTTATGCAGGATGTAGTAATATAAAATATACATAGAATATTCATGTAGAGATATTCATATTACAAAAACTTACCCTATATAATAGACAATTAAAAGTTTTCTTTTTATCATAAATATTACTACAAACATTACTTTTTACAATGTTTAGTTTAATGTCTAATTAATTAGTTTAATTCTGTTTCAAGAATAATTTCATTTGCTTGCATTCAACTTAAATATGGATAAAAAGATAAATTTCGTTCACAATCTGTATGATAATTATATCGAAAACTTATTACGTTATTTATATATTTACGCACCTTAAAATTGTGATGATCTATATGATTTTGTTCATAGTGACAGGGATATCATATATCTATATTATTACTAGCTTCATAGACTTATGCTGAACCTTTTATGGCTCAAATGTTTACCATTAAAAAAAAATTCCATTTCGTACTAAGCTAACTTTGGAATTAAATTTTTTGTATGAAATAAATCTATAAATATTATTGTCAGAAAAACAGAAATGAATTTTATAGGATCGTTAAAATTTATTGAATTTAACAGATCAGCAATTTTTTTCAATAGATAGAGGTAAGATCTATAAAGGAGGTCCTTATCTAAAAGTAATATTACATAGCTTTATATTTTCATTTTGTTAACTTTTAAAGGAAATGCCATTTTTTTCTTTTATTACATAAACACTGTATTTATATACATATATATATATATAATATATATAAATATATATATATATACATATATATATATATATATATATATATATATATATATATATATATA
>BMAW01063789.1:0-11118 GCA_019974015.1 Nephila pilipes | reverse complement strand
ACTAAGTAGCAACCATAGTGATTAATTTGAGAATAGTTGCATGCCTTTTGCAGATATTTTTTTTTTATTGATAAAAATTAAATTTTTTTCATTTAATTGTATGTACAATGAAGGAAGGCAGATAATAAAAGAGTGGTGCAAGAGGAAGTGGATGTAACTAGTTAACATTCCAACAAAAATACATATGTTTTATATAAATAGAATCTTCAAGAAGCTACCAAAAGATCACTAATTTACACTTCCTATGCTGATTCTTGAGATTTCCTAGAGCTTGTTCTGTCAGTTTTCCTAAAGCTTGTTCTGTCAGTTTTCCTAAAGCTTGTTCTGTCAGTTTTCCTAGAGCTTGTTTTCAGTCGTTTCTTTATGCAAAGGGAAAGGGAAATCCCATTCGATATTAGTAGATATTCCATGACTTTTAGCACATCAATGAAAACATACACTGAAAGGTATTGTAATTGATTGTTTCAGTTGCAATGAGAAGCAACACATGAGCGATGGGTGATAGAAATCATAAATTTGAGCCTAGAATAAGTGACGAGGACGACAACTGAGCTGAAACTTCCGTCTCAAAATTTCTACACCACACCACGGGATGACTTGGGACATTGACTATTTATCTTGCATCAGCTCCGCTACTCTACCGATCTTAAGTGGCATCAGAGATCGAATCCACGACACGACGCAAACAGCTGGCGGTGAGTCAGTCTGCGACCATATCCACTAGGTTACGACGGCCACTGTACTGAATGTATATAATAAATTAAATTATTGCATAAGAAAATAGTAAATTAGTGTTGAAAAGAAGAAAAGATAAATTAGTGTCGAAAATAAAATCATATAGTTTTTAATAATAAGCTATATAAACACATCAAGCGTTAACACAATTTGGACCTGAAAAAAAGTATTCAGCTGGGTTTATTTCCTAATTTCTGAAATAATTTTTTTACAATTTTAATAATTTTAAGATGTTTAGATACATCTATGATGTTATATTCTTTCAAAGTAATAATAATGATGTTGAGCAGTATTAATTTTTTTTCAAATAATTAAATTAATACCATTCAATCGGAATAATTAGAATTTTGTTTTTAAAAAAAGTACAGTTCTATAAAAGTTTTAGTAATTTATACAATAAGAAAGATTTTTTTTTCTCTTTATGTTCACAAAGAATCATTATGGACTAATCCATTAAACATAAGTATACTTAGAAATAATTTATAAATATATCTTACGTATTATGAGACTTGTGATTAAATTACAATATATTTACATGAATTTCTATAATTTGTTTTAGAAAAATGTCTGCAAGCACTTTTTTCATAGAAATTTATTAAGAACAACTTAAAACACAATAAAGTTAGACTTAAGTACTCTTCTTTTATCAGATTTCTTCTACAAAAATAGCTGCTTTAAAAAAAACTATTTTTTCTTTTAAATGTTATTTTTTACAATTTTAAATGCAAAAATACTATTTTTCATTGATATATAGGACATTAATATACACTTCACGTACAGATTTAGTACTATATTATATCTGATAGAAGACACACATATATAAATATATATATTATCCGTAGGCTATATTAGATAGATTCGTAGGTTATCCATAATATAGGTTACTACCTGTAGAAAGTTTTATGTCAATTTCGTTGATCTGTATGTTGCTCTTGTTATTTTATTTATTTTTATATATATATATATTAATTTCCTTGATCCTTATGTGCCCAATTATCTGCAAGGCATATATTCGTAGCCATTAAGCTTCAAGATGCCCTGTAATTTTATTTATCTTCAAAGACTTCAATTCAAAATTACGTCTTTTCAAAGATAGTCGTTATCCATGACAAGCTATCTAACACACACAATAATAGCTTACTTTTTCATAATATAAAGCATTGGTTAGATTTTATGTGATTGTCATAGCAATGTTGCATCTTTTTTTCCAAAATAAATAGTTCTGGAGTTATTTTTCATGTTATTTCAATTTTTACTCATGAAGAAATAGTTTGAGACACGAAGGAATTATAATAATTTATAATTATAGCATATGCTCAAATAATTCTGCTTGTAAATTAAGTTTTTTAACTCGTTAAACACATCTTAGTAAAGACAAAAACTCTTTCTCAAAAAATGCAGCATGGGAATTATAATTTGTATTGCGTTAAGGAAAAAGTAATTTCCTTAAAACTTTTTACTGTAATATAAAAAGGGAAATGTGTTAAGTTCTGTATTTTTAATTAAATACCTATGCAGAAAAGCAAATTTTGTTGAAAATTTATATGCTTATGTTCAGTTGTTAGTATTGAAAAAATTTCTCTTGAATGTTCTTAAAAAAAAGAAGGTAAGTCAATCCCCACATGTATAATCATAAAAATCCCCTCATGTATAATGCAGCTTAATCATAAATTTAAGTACAGCTAGTATATAGTGAGCAGAAATATTATAATTTTTATTTTGTACAGGAACAAAATTAAAATAGTTTTGAAATGTAATTGTATCGCTGAAGTAGTAATTATGCAAATATATTTTTTGAACTTTCAATTACATTATATTACATTTGTGTTTCTTTGCCCTTCCATTTTCTCTCAGAGTAATGTTTCATATACTTAAAAAGCAATTAAGAAACTTTTAAATGAATAAACATATGTAAAAGGTATATATATATATTATTTCAGTTATCCTTCTAATTAAATTCTCTTCCATCCTGTAAAATCATCTGTATTGTTTTTTTTGTATATTTCAATGCTCTTGAGAACATATCAAAAATTAATATTATCTCTGCAAATAGATATTTATTTTTCCTTGTTGCTTAAATATCTTACATTCAATGAAGGAAATATTGTATCAATAGTTCAATGAATTTGTTTTATGTTCAGCTAGCAAAATGCCACATAATAAATATAATAATAATAAGTATTTTTATCCTAAAAAGAAGAAAATTGAATGTAATTAACAGCTGGATTACTTTACTAGCCATTTCGTAAAAACGGAAAACTATTAAGAAACAAAATGATACTTGCACAAAAAAACAAAAATCTTTTAATATTTTTAGTTCATTGACCGATTGAAATTTTTCTTCTAATTAAATAAAAAGTATAATTTCGTAAGAAAAATTAGATTTAAACTTGAAATTAAATGTAATTAACGCAGAACCGTCCCCTTCTCTTATATTTTCTGAATCTTCCATTAAGATTTAAATAAATTATTTAATGAATAATTCATTTGAAAGATCTTCCGACAATTAAATTACATCTACTGTTAATATTTGAAATGTTTTAGATTTTGCAACATTTTTAATACTCATTTGCTCCTTTTCGGTACCTGAATTTAATTGAGGACATAATAACTTTCCAATGATTTAAATATAAATTTTTTATTCATAAAATCAAATTTTTTTATTAATTTGTACGGAATATTCTTTTTTGGGGTCAGAGCATATCCTACACTTGTCTTTAGATGCGTACATATAATTAAAGAAATACGTAAAATTAAACATTAATAAGTTACAATCTAAAACATTTCCTTTTTTAAATGAACATGTCTTGATACTTAATCTGCTTTCATTTATAATACATACTTAACAAAAAATACATTTTAAAATATGTATATATTTTAATGTTATTTAAACTATTTTGATTTTTATTTATTCATTGGAAAAAATAAATTGTCTTTTTTCATTTTAAAATTTAGTGATGAAAAAATATGTAATTAAAATTTATTACTGAA
The DNA here is from genome assembly GCA_019974015.1 of Nephila pilipes. Classification (NCBI taxonomy): domain Eukaryota; kingdom Metazoa; phylum Arthropoda; class Arachnida; order Araneae; family Nephilidae; genus Nephila; species Nephila pilipes. The sequence continues at coordinate 7,392 of BMAW01063789.1, read as the reverse complement.
GCAGAGACATTGGAAATATTTAATTTATATGACATTATTTTTAAGTAATATTTATAATTCGTTATCACGTGTAATGGATTTTTATTTTTAATAAAATCATTTTATTTTTAATTTTGAAAAACTGAGAGAGATGAATGTTTTTTGGACTGTTCCATTCGATAACTTTAAAATTTCTTTTTTTTGTTTTAAGTAGATTTATTTATTACATAAGTTATAATTTTGTAATTTTATAAGTTTAAAAATAATATTTATAACTGTAATAACATGTATCGAATATTTTTATGGAGTAATAATTTAATATAGTTTTAATGAAGTTGTTTACTTTATCTTTTTCTCATCTCATATTTTTTCATTTTCAAATTTCTTATTAATCTAGGTCATAAAAAACTACATTTGTTTTAATGGAAAACACTATAAGAAAATAAAGGGAATCTCTCAAGGGGTCAAACTTGTAATACTTTAACGAATGTTCATTTATATATCTTTAAAGACAAATTTAGAGATAATAATAATCTCAAATTACATAGATATATTAATGATTTTATTCTTTTCCAGCATATACTTTTATTTGACTTATAATTTTATCCTTGATATTTAAATCTAATTAAATCCATGATAAATTCTTATGAAACAGTTTTCTTAGATATCATTTTAAAAATGGTTAAAAGTGGAACTATTAATAATATTTATGACAAGAGAGATAATAACTGTTTCTATATAATAAAAAAATTCTTTTCTAATAATTTAAATATAAATATTTTTAATCATATAGTAGTATTTTATATAATTATTTAACAGAAAAAATATCAAATTAGTTAATTTACCAATTAATTTTCATACAAAAAACATAAATAATTTCTATATTTCATGTGCAAAGGCTGAATGTTCTATTATATTTAAATAAAGATGTTAAAAATGTGAAACATATGAATATGACAAAAAATTATATTTACCTCTTTTACAAAATTTTCTTTTTCATGATTCTATTTTTCTCCATCTTTATTTTTAAATTTTAAATGTTTTTATTAATAAATATTTTTTGAATAAGTATAATTTTTTTCAATCTAGGTTATGACTCTCCTATAATTTTGTTTGGAGCTAATTATAATTCTTATAGAAATTATCTTTTCTTACTTCTTCTAACTTTTTTATTTTAAATATATTTGATTTTGAATTTAAAGTATTTTATTTACATTTTAGTTATTACTTTCAATAGTATTTTTTTTTATTTAAATGTTATTTATTGTTAAGGTTTTTTTAAATCAATCAATTTCTACTTTGGTCGTGAATTAATTCATGGTGAGAAGTGATAGACTTAGTTAAGAACTCTATAATGTCTTTGTTTATTCTTCAAATGTTGATTTTAGAAATGATTTCTTATTATTTATTTACGTTTTATTTAATTGATAGAAGTTATATAATAATTCATTTCAGTTGTTAATATTAGTCTTTAAAATGTTTTCACTTCTTACATAGTTTATCCTAATATTTACATTCTGTTTTGCATGCATAATTTTTTTTAATTTTTTTTTTCCTTTTTTTCATTTAATTAATATGGTTTTCGATTTTTTTTTCTTGGTTTTACCATTATTATACATATATTTAAGTTTATTTTCCCTGGTTGTTTTTTATTTGAATTTAATTCATATTGGTACTACGTTCATTTTTTTTTCTCATTTCTGTGGTAGATTTTCTAAATTTTGTTGATTTTTGGTTTGTTACCATATTCTATTATAATGTAATTATCTGCAGTGAAATGACTTGATCAATATAAACGTTAAAAAAAACATTATTCCACTTCATTATCCCATATTTGTATTAAGTATATTATCTCCAATTTTTTTAATTATGCTTTTCTTTTTCCGGGATCTCTCTTATAATTTTTTAGTTATATAACTTATTTTTGTTTCTGTTTTTATTTTTTAGTTGTATTAGATTTAATTAATTATATTAATTTTTATATGTGTTAGATTAATTTTAATTTATTTTTATTGATTTATTAATTATGTTTAGACATTAATATATGAATTTATGATTGATATGTTGAATTTATTTATGATGTGATAGTTTGTGAATTATAATATTTAGATGTTCGTATGTATATATATATATATATATATATATATATATATACTAGTTTGAAAAAAATGCTAATTTTAGCTTTGCAAGCTCATAATTCTAATTTTATTTGATTAGCATATAAAAAATGTATCAAAGTATTTATACTTTCATCTAGATTGTGATAAATTAATTTTTATACTGAATTTGTTTCAGATCAACATTTATATAGAAATTATTGAAACTCAACGACAAAAAAAGATGTGCCCTTTTTATCGATTTTTATGAAATGATACTTATTTGTTAAATTTTTGTAATGTAAGTTTTTGGTGTACTTTCCTTTTTTTAACACATGACTATATTTCTGATTTTCTTTTAAATGTCCAGCTCTTTCCATCCAAATAAAAAGTTATTAATCATCTCTGTTTATCATAAAAGTTGCGAAAAATTGAATAAAGTGGTATAAATGAAATTAAAATATATGTTTGAGTATTCACGTATAGCAGAAATTATGTGTAATATTTGCGTTAAACGAACTTTGATTAGACTTTGTTTGTCGATTGATCTTTCATAGGAAGGAAAGTAAAATTTATTTCTCTGAACGTTTCTCTCTGATTAAAATCTGTTGAAACCAAATGAAAGAGTAAGGTAGAACTTAACATAAATTCACACTAAATAGATTTCAGGAGCTTTGAAGGTTAGTTGACAAAGAGAAAAGAGAGAATTTACTAAGTATTCACAGCTGAACATCTAGTAAAAGTAATGCATATATTTATAACGCTCCTTTACAGTAAAATATGGGAATTTCTGATACTTTGACTTTCATTTAATATCTCTAGTAGCCTTGTGAACGAGGTCGCTAACTCACGACTGGTGTGAATTTCTGCAAACCTTATGATTAAGGCTAATGCTATTGAACAGCCACCGCGTAGAGGACCTGATGTTCGTTAAATCTATCGAGACTCTAAGCCCTTAATGCAGTGTGGTAAGAATATTTATAAAAGGATATGCTATTTGAGATGTCTTCCTTATCACGTTACTGATATTGAAAATTGCGATGCCTGATGAGTAAGGAATTCATTTGATTTGTTCGGTGATCGGTGTGTTGAATGGTGAGATCACAGAATGTTTAAGTGTAGAAGTCCATCTAAAAGCATCTCTGATATAACGTGACCTTTCGCTGCTGTAAATCAACGTCGACGAATTAACACATAAGCAAACTGAATCCTTTACATACTTAATTAATTGTAAATCACATATTTATTAAGTTTAGTGGTACCACAGATTAATTTGAAAGATTAATTTAATATGGTTTTGACACCCCAGAACTGGAGCTCCTGCAGATAAGGGACCCATACCCAAACGCAAAGCTAATTCAACTTATTTATCATAGTTTGGGATTTATCATAAATCAATTGTGCTAATCACTCTTGCTATATTTAAAAATCCTAGGTATTTGTCAAATTTTAATGGACAAGATCTTATTATGTGCCAAAGAGTTATTGAACAAATATCATTCAGTGTTTAAATACCTTAAGTGTTAAATAAAAGAAAGATGTCTACATTTGAAATTTGTAAACAAAGTCAAAGGCCTGAATGTCTATCTAAAATTTGCAGACTACAGTTCGCTTAACCCTCAAACATTATTTGGAATTTTTAAAAATAATTACAATACATAAATTAAACATATATTCTATCCATATCTAGTTTTCATGATTATTACTACTCAGTTGACGCTCAGAGAAACGGTTCAAAAACTGAAGATAAATGATAGTTATACCATCGGATTAAAACGAGCAAAATTTTCATTAATCAAATTTAGTTAGATTAGGGATTTGAGAACAACGCTGTATGCCCCCTATTGTTTCTTATTCTAAATTAGCAGATAATGAAAAAAGTGTCAATACATCCTGATGTACTATAGGGTGCGTGTTCTTATGCTGATACGGGGAATGAATCCAAAAATCAAGCGCCAGACATTGAGAATCGAAAAGTGCAGATTCAGAAGTAGTCAACAATGAACCAGGCAGGGAATGTCCCATTCATAACATATGTAATTAATGGATCGAAAGAAATGCATATGAAATGAAGAATACTTAAATAACGAAGCTTAATATCAAACTGTTGTGAATAATTCTCAATTAATGCAGAGCAAAAATTGTTTATGATTATCTGTAACTCACCGAATTTGATTAGAGATCCTTTATGGAGTAATCTTACATCGTATAAATTTAAATTTACATCTAATACCTTCTACCACATTGATTATACTCCTTCGAAAATAAGTCAGTTTATAAAACTGATCTTGATTATTCATTTATAACTAGATTTCTGGTTAATAACAGAAATATACCATTTGATAAGTATTCATAACTTAATCCCAAATAAAAGGGATGTATTTGCATTTAGCATGTTTTTACAGTTGTAAAAATTTCTATCACTTCGAATTTTATTCAACAAATAGTCAATTTATAGATAATGATAGTAGAATGAAATGATAGAGAATTGTCAAATTATTGGTTTCTTACTATTTCACAACTACTTCCATTGACTGAACTATATTTTCTAGTTCTGTAGTTGTTACATTTTCAAAACCAAGATTGAATTATTGATTCCCTTAATAATCGAATGATGAAGTGATCGCCGAAACTAAAGCCTATTTTGAAGCAAAGGACAAATCGTACTACAAAAATGGTATCGAAAAGTTGGAGGGTCGCTATAATCAGTGTATCACTCTTGAAGGGATTTATGTTGAATAAAAAAAACTAATTTTGCCAAAAAAAAAATGTTTTACAATGGTAGGCCGGGAATTTTTCAATTGACCTGTATTAATAAATTTGACAGGTTTTTTTCCTCGCGGTATTCAACTCTTATATACTTACGTAATTCGAAATTTGAAGTACGTTCGCCTCTGGAACTTCCGTTAATTACTTATCTAAATATGGTTTCATATAAAATCAAAAATTCTGAAAGTTTATACGCTTATCCATTTCATTTCCGATCAATAGATCTATGTCTGCACTCCCATGATCAGACAATCTCTCGAGTCTAAAAGGCATAATAATACTCTTGTGTAGGGCTCGAATAAAATCTGCGGCAACAATTTTATCTATCTCTAGAATATTACATTCTAACTGCGAGACACTATAATGGCCTTTAAATACTACTCTCTTCCTTTTAAATTTTCTAACATGGGGTTCTGATTAAACAAATATGTGAATCTTGAGTTTCTGAACAGAAACACTGGGCAATTTGGCTTCGATTGCAATAATTTCTAACAAAACACTTGTTTCGGTACCAAGTCAATTAAGATTCTTATCCCTTGAATGATTTTATTTGAACTTACAATATTGGTTCTCCCTGTTTAAAGGTAAATTTTATTCCGTTTTTGTTTCGTTTCTGATCATTTTCACACAAATACACTCTCTGAGTTTGTGATCCACAGATTTTACACTTTATACCCTTTACGTTACAAAATCTCTTCTTGTGACCAATGCATAAATATCTCTTACAGTTATATTGATCATACAATGATTTATACTTATTTTGCACGCTTAACTTACAATCTTAATTTCTATGAGTTTTTCTGGGCAAAAATCACGGTGCTTCTTTTCGGATAAATTTAACTTCGCAAGGAAGTACTCTTTTTGTTAAAGGATGCAAATTGTATTATCTTAAAGAAGGGATAATCGCTCATAGTTACCGGGATTGGTGACTCACTATATTCTGAAAAACATATCGCACGTGCTTTAAGTTATATTTTCAAAATTTCAATAAATCATTTACTATAGATTCATTTACTTTCCTTAAACCCTGCTTTCAATTGATCAATTACATCAATGGGTATGCATCTATTTAAAATAGGGTACAGTAAATTACGATACGAATCTATATCAATCCCCAATGACTCTAAGCTCCCACGCTATAGTATTTCGGCCCGCCGTTCTTAACACTGCATCTCTTTGAAATTTCTCTATCAGCGACACTGTTTAGAGTAGTGTTAGGACACAAAACCTGGACATCGCATCAATGGAGTCGTGTCCTCTTTAAGGATGAGAATCGTTTCAGTACCACAAGGGATTCTCAACGCCAGATGATTTCCAGATACGTCGAGACACTGTTTCATCCCATTAACAAGAATGCTCGCTGGGAAGAAATTTTCGTCGAATGAAGAGGTGATCACCGAAACTGATTCCTATTTTGAAGCAAAGGACAAATCTTACTACAAAAATGGTATCGAAAAGTTGAAGGGTTGCTATAATCATTGTATCACCCTTGAAGGGAATTATGTTGAATAAAAAAAACTAATTTTGCCAAAAAAATGTGTTTTACTATCGTAGGACGGGGACCTTTCAATTGACCTCTTAGGGATGGTTTGACATATAAATCTGTAATAATATAGCATGATAGTCTAAAGCCTATTTCAACAGTCATTACATTATTCTTCATTTTTATCTCAAAAGATTTTTTTTAAAATTTTTCAATGTTTTTTAAATCTTTTTTTTTTTTTTAGTTTTTTACACTTTGGTTTCATTTTATCGAATTATATAATTTGTGATTATATATATATATATATATATATGTGTGTGTGTGTGTGTGAGTAAGTTTGTATGTATTACTCAACAATTTTTCAATATATATAAAAATTAACATGCATATAAATTCACAAATAAAATAAAAAATATAGCAGTAATAAAACCAAAAAAAAGTTTAGACTGAATTTTGTAAATTAAAAAAAATATTAAAAAAAACGCTATTTTAAACGTTGAATATATATATATATATATATATATATAATTTTGAATTTCTATTAAATTCAATAAAAAAATGATTCAAATTGCGAACTGATAAGGGAATCATAATGCATTAATCAAATAAAACTTTAAAAAAATATGAAGTCCAACGAAAGTTAATTAATTGAAAATTAAAAAAAAATATAGAAATATCAATAAAATAGGTAGCAATTGAAAAATAAAGAAAATTCTAAAATTAAAAGAAAAAAACAAAAATTGTAAAATATTATGTTTAATTCGGAAACAGTTTTCAGAATATTAAATTCAATTTTTTGGAATGGTTATAAAATTCAAAATACACCAGAAACGAACTACTAAAAGTGAACTAAAATAATTTTAAATTGAATATAATTAATAAAAAAAAAGAACCTTACTTCTTGCCTGTATATATATATATATATATATATAATTAATTAATTTTCTAAAACACTGCTTTATTACTATGCATTCAGTTTTAAGTAAATTTGTAGGTTTCTCTGACCACACCAAAATGGGGAAATCCTACAACTTCTGAGAAATTCTGCTTAATAGTCGCACGAGG
>BMAW01063782.1:0-23762 GCA_019974015.1 Nephila pilipes | reverse complement strand
ATTAAGGAAAAAATTCTCGAATGTGGACAATCAGTTAGAAAAACAACTGCATTACTTACGTGACTCTCATATTCATGAATCAAAAAATATGTTTGAAAAAAATATTTAAAGCAGCCAAAATATCTCTAAATGAAGTCTTAAATGCTTCTGCAAACAATTGCGAGAAAAAATGTTCTAAAAAAATGTCTCTCTCTCTCTCTCTCTCTCTCTATATATATATATATATATATATATATATGTGTGTGTGTGTGTGCGTATTAAAAATCGTAGGAAATAAAAAGGCGAAAAATGATCTAATAAATATACCTTTCAATGTCTACTATATACCAGTTAAAAAACAGCATGCCATTTATATTCAAGCTTTGTAGTATGTATATATTAGGTCTGCTTTAAAGTTCTATCAGTTTGTGAAGTTAAAGAAATTATACATTTTTTACATATTTAATAATATTTATTACACAATATAATATCTGTCGTCACTAGGATTAGTTCATAAATATTCCAAAGGGGTGCCCTGAGTGAAATGAGAAAGACCTTACTGTGAAGAATAGGGTACTTTTATCTACTGAAACCATCTGTGAGAGAATGAATCCTTATGTGAACAGATGATAACTGGTGATGAAAAGCGGATTACCAACGAAATCATCACGAGCAAAAGAGCATACTGTGAGCCCGGACAATCTGCCCCCTTTACCTCTAAGAGGAGTTAGAGTCTGATGAGGAGAATTCTGTGCATATGATGGGACATCCTATGACCAATACATTACGAGCTTTTGAAACCTAACGAAAAGCTCAATTTGGAGGTATATTGTCAACAAACGGATAATATAAACAAAACATTCAAAGGAAAGAGGTCAGCAATGGCAAGGTCGATTGGCCAGAGGCAATTGGAAGCAAATCATCCTGAATCATGATAACAGACCACCTGCTCTTTGGCGATTAGTCAGAAAATCGCAGAATTACTCTGGGAAACTGTCGCACTCACTAAACTCCCCAGGCACACCTTCCGATTATCATCTGTTTTTACTTCCTGCAAACTGTTTTGAAGGAAACAAATTTCAAAACTGAAGTGAAAGGTGTAGCTTAATGAGACTGGTGCTGTAAAACATTTTATTTTGATGCCATACATTTTTTACTTATTAACAACTTCAATATAGACCCCTTCTCTGTCTTTACAACGCTCCATGCGAATCTTCCATTGTTCAAAACAGTGCTGGAAGTCTTCTATCAGTGCCGCTTTCATAGCTTCAACGCGACTCAAATCTTGTTCTTTTCAATGTAGATTTCACCTTAGGAAACAGATAGCAGTAGCATGGCTCAAGATCCGGCGAATAAGGCGGATGGTCTAACACTCGGATGCTGTACTTGGCTAGAAACCTCTTGACAAACAATATGGAAAGAGGCAGCACGGTGTATTGGAGGTAAGATTTGCCGTAAGTATTTTTCGACATTTCCTACAGTCTCGGCAATCGTACGAATATTTAACCGGCGGTCATATCGAACCAGTTTACCAGTTCTTTCGATATTGTCAATTGTTTTTGACGTAGAAAGGCAACCCAGGCAGGAATCATCCTCAACGTCTCCTCGGCCATCTTGAAAACGCTTAAACACTCAAAAACTCGCGCACGTGATAAACATTCATTGCTATACACTTCTTTCAATAAATTAAATGTTTGAGTAGCTGTTTTGCCAAATTTCATGTGAATTTTCACAATAATTTGTTGCTGACTTATAATTTTTTTTCGGTGAAACATAAAAAATAACACCAATGCGAACGAAGGCACGGGTATACGGATTTGTTTCATATACGAGAGGCACTACATTCGAAAGAGAAGGCTTCACGCTAAACAGCTGTCGGTAGCTGGCGTTTGGCGCATGCGTACTTCTTCTGAAGCAGCGTCAGTCTCGTTATTAAACAGTCACACCTCGTATATATAACCAGGTAGTGCTTAAGTTCTTCGCCTTTGAAGACAAAGCATTTTTTTCAAAAAGGATATTTGCAAATTATCATCATGCTGACAAAAGAACATTAGTGCAACCACGGAAATTATATTAATGTGGAGGAAATGTATGAAATGTATGAAAAATGTATTACACCATTTCACTTCACAAATAGACAGAATTTACGACTGGCCTATTACTTATTTCCAGGTCATTTAGTTGCAAAGATATAAATAGAAAAAGAACTAAAAATTAATAATTCATTATATGACAACACGTAAAATATTATTTTTATCTAAGCATTTAATAAATTTTTTTTAAAAAAAATCAGATCCAGCATATCAAAATCATCGAATTTAAATTTCAAAACTCTCGCCGGAAATTATGATGTCATCTGAAGGAAAGATTTTAAATGAAGAATTAAAAACCCACATCTCACATATATATATATTATAGAGGTGAAACAGCCAGCTTGTAAGAGTGACGTATATTGTGCATCAGCAACGTAACATGAAATTAGCATTACGATTCACATGGAATGCAAATTAAGCTGTTCTAGTTTGAAGGTAATAATTTTTATTCCTTGCGTCTACATCTTTTTCGTACTAAATATTTTAGTTTTACGAATTACTATTGGACAGTGGTGTCAAACAAGTGGTCTTCACTGATGTCGGAGTGGGTGTCGTCTTGCATAATATAATACGCAAAAAGAACTTTTTTCAGTTTAAAATATTTCATTTATTTAGGGTAAGCTGTAAAGTTTTTGGCCTTTAAGCAGTTTTTGAGATTTCATTCTTTTAAAAGAGCAATAAGATTTCGGTTAAAAAAACACTTTTTTTTATTGTACTAAAAACAAGGTTGGCTGAAAATACAAACATCACTCTTTTAACTAACAATTAATTAACGGATTTTTATAATTATAAATATGGAATTAGAAAAATAATCTCTTTGATAACCGTAATTGTTGAGAAGTATAGGAAAAAACATTAATTTTTCCTCCTTAAGTTTAATTTCTCGCGTTAAGTTAGTCAACGGAAACAGAAGACGACAGTCTTTCAATAATACACTCTTTCAGTTTTTAAAGTAGTTTTATTTTCTTGCTACTACATTGCTAATTTTTCCGAATCGTATTTTTGCTATTTCATTAAAAACTTAAGAATTTAGGTAACATTTTGGTAAAGAGATGTAAGTTATTAATGCATACGTACGAGTATCAAACAATCTTCAGTTATTTAATAACAGGAGTGGTGCGGGGGAATTGACGAAGGTAGATAACTACAAGAAAGGTAATAATGGAACTTCTGTTTGGAATATCATAAAATTCATCTGTCATATACAATGAATCGATCACTGTTGCTAAGTAATGTAATATTAAAAGACACTATTTTTAAAAATCAGACACACACACACACACATATATATATATATACATATATATTCATGCTCTGAATGTAAAACTACAAATAGTGCGGTCTTTGTTAATTTTATTTGTCAGAAAGTGTCGGTGAAAAGAAGTTTGCCATCTTTGTTACAAGACATTAAATTACACGGTACGAGAGTTGTTCGAAAAGTACTCCTTTCGAAAACGGTTGTTTAGGAAAGCTGGCGCAACCATTGCGCGCTGCCATCTGTTAAGCGACGCCAAAACAAATTTGACATTGATTCAATGGCTAGTTTTAATTTTGCAGCCATTTGCTGTGAAATCAAAATTTGTTTGGGGCCGCGTCTTGTTGTTGTCGCTATTTCGTGTCGAGTTGTCACCATCGAAGAGACTTAGATTCTCGGAAACCAAACAACAAGCAAAACAATGGGTTTTTCGGAGAATTTGCCTCAAAGGAAACAAAGACTGCCTTTTTGACCGGGTAAGTTCCGAGACCAATTTTTTAGGATTCTAAGGGTGTCATACTCATGAGCTTCTAATACAATATGGAAAGAGAGAGAGAGAGAGAGACTCCATTCTTTCATATCCTATTTCTTTCCTGTTCTCATCACGGATACTTTATCTGATGGCGCTCAGCTCAATTTTCCTCATTGTAAAACACATTGTCATTTGAACTTGATACTGAATATATAATTTCGTCTTTTGTCTTTGAAATCAATATCCTTTTTCTTATTGTGTACAATTAGCAGTGCCTAAATTTCGTGTAATATGTTCTAGATGTTGGTGCGTCGAGAGTATACAGTCACCAGAACAGTTTTCAAATGCATTCACTTTTCAAAGCAGAGTAAACTACTGTGCTTCCATTCCTTCTCGCAAGATTAATTGCCGACAAAGTATAACGTTTGTAAAAAAGGATGAAAGTGATCAAAATATAGCTTTAGCAATCTTTTTAAGTGTTAATTTTCATAATTTCTGATGTACAAAAGTTCCGCTACACTTACAAATGTGGCTTCTACATTTAAAATTTCGAAATGATGGACACTGCTTCCAACAGAACTGAATTTCCCCCCTATTTATTAAAGTTAAAAAAAAAAAAAAAACCTGAAAACATAAATTTCTAGCAATAGAAGGCTCATTTGTAAAATTATTGACATAATAATAAAATGAAATGTTCACATTCTTGAGCAGCTTATCAGGTTCAGCTTTGTCAGTACTTTCTTTCAAATGTATGCCTGTTCGACAAGCGTGTTTACAGAATTTAGAAGAATATAAACTTTGTAGATATAACTCAAGGTAAGGGAAACAATTTCTCATGTAATAATAGTCGAAAATAAAAAAAAATGTTTAAGAACCCCTGTTCTGTATGGAGGGTTCTTAACGGAAGATACGTGAAAAGTTTTCATATGATTCGCAAATTTGCTTGAGAAAAAAAAAAAATCAAATTATTATTTCTGGCAAAGTAGTGACTTTTAGTTTGATTAGTTATTTCTAAATATGTGCAATAAATTACACATTAGTACAATAGTTTTAACTCTCATTAAAATTACGATAAACGTAGATTTTGAATACGAACATTACGTACGTAATGTTCATATCAGTTATCAATTTCTATGTTCATATCAGTTACCAATTTCTTACAAATTAAATGCATTAATGAATTATAAATAGTATGATAACTGCAATGAATGAGTAGTAATAATTATCAATGAATAATAATTAAAATTTACGTGCAAAGCAAGAAATACACGTTTTCCTTAATTATAATTTCTTTCTGTAAAAAATAGTTTAACTTCTTTTGGCATAGTTTTACCTAGTTTCCAAATAGTTTTATGTTATTCATACACGTAAATTGTATGTAAATCTATGGAGAAGAATCTCCATTTTAGAAACAGTTAATGGCTTTCACTTTAGTGACAAAGGATTTGTGAAACAAAAATAGGTTTAATACTTCTCTAAAATGACACGAGAACAACAGAACGGAAATTTAAATTCCGATCTTGAGACAGATAACAATTTCGATACTGGGGTTTTAGTACTCACTTTCTTAATTTAGTAGTATCTGCCCTTCAATATTCACAACTCCACACACACCTCAAATTGTAATTTAATATTCAATAAACTCACAAATCCAATTGAAGTGACGTCAGAGAAAATACAACACAATTGATTAATTATATTCCTACACAGTTACTAAATTGTGTAAGATCTCTCTCTTTCGAATCTCACTTAACTAGTTTATAATTAAACGATAAAGTCTTAACTTACCAACCCTGACCCAGGGAGTCACAAGAAAAATTTTCTTCATTCACTTCTAAGCTTACCAGCTAATCAAAATTCACTCTATGGATCCCTCGAAGAAACTCAGAAAAGTCTCCGCCCTCTCTCTTTCATCCAAACTCAAACTAGAGCTGCTGTCTCCCGATTGGAAGAACGCATTTCACCCTGTACTCCTCCACCCTTGCCAAGCAAAATTCTTATTTTTCGTACGATTTCAAGTTTTCAACTTAAGTTTGTAAACTTTTTCAAGTATATACTTTAATTTGTATTCGTTTACCATTTCGTCTCACTCTTTTCCTTAATTAAATTATTTAACTTTTAAAACCTCTTAATTGCACTGGGCACTTGAAGTTTATCAAGCTTAAAATATCAGAACAGGAACTTAAAGACCAACAGGGCTAGGCACTACAAAACTAGTCACTACGTTCTCGCACCGAGAGAGATACTTCTTGGATACGGAAGATTTAACTCCTATTATTCTCTAACAACGAATCACTTTTAATAAATTATGCTACAAACTGTGACCTATTTCCCCTTCAATATTTAACTCTACAGTCATGTAAAAGTCTAATTTAAGGGGTCAATAAGTCCAAACCTCCAAATGAAGATACATAAAAGAAAGACAAAAAAAAAGTTTTAGTTTTTATTAACGTCGCACTAGAAGCAACACGAGGGCTATTGGCGATGGACCTCGCAATTTTGAACCACGGTCAAAAGACGAAGACGAACCTGAGCTGATACCTCCTCTCCTAATTTCCACACCACGCTTACGGAAGGATTTTAGGCCCCGACAGATTTAACATGCGTCAGCCCCAGCTACACAGCGGGTCTTTAGTGGCCAAGGATTGAACCCGCGACAGAACGAAAACCGTCGGCCACGAATCCGAAGCTATGACCACTAGTCTACCGTTTCCAGAAAAAAAACCCACTTTATTTACTACAAAAGAATATATAAAGTCTCTCTTTCGAATCTCTCTTATCTCAGCTATCCTGGTTTTTGTTCTAATAATAAAGTCTTAATTAATCGAATTACTCGTTCCGATTCAAAAACTTCTCAATTGCAGCAAGTACAACAATTCACCCCAATTAATATACAAGCATCTTCAGCTTCCCGTTATTATCTGTCTCCCTACTTATTTCTTTCAACTCTATTTCGCTTATATATCATTATTCCTTCTACAATCCAATGCAATTCTTATTTTCATCTAAATTGCCTAATCAAGTTTCATTTGGTTGGCTAGGAGTTGAAATTTTATACAATTCAAATTACAAAAATTACTCAAGGTTAATAAAGAGAATACTACGAATAGCCGGACATCATAACTTAACATCACGCCCTCTCTGCAATATGCGATAGCAAAGGACCTAACAAAAGATTGACGCATTCCTTTCACAGAACCAGTCATAACATTATGTTTCAGAAAACATACATTTTGTAGCGAAACATAAATGTTGATCCATTCTTTTTTTAAAGAGTTTATTCAAGTAAACGCCCAACAATAGGTTGGCGTAACAAAAATATAATCAATCAACACATAGTTATTTCCTCCTTAAATCAAATGTCTTGTTAAAGAAAAGGGGGCTCGCGGTAAGGGGCAACGACAGTGCTTATTCCTGAAAAGTGTTTTATCTCTGTTAATTACTAATTCTTTCCATTCTCTAAATCTTCTAATTACCTGGAACAAAAGATAATTTCCACCTCCTGACGTGCCCAGAGATTACTCTCTCCACAGCTCATGCCGCAAAATCTTAACACGCAGGGGGAGGAGATTAAGCAAGCAGACGATATTTAAATACTGGAAGAAAGGCCCGAGGGGAAGGCCTGAATGAGCCTCGGGTCATCGATTTAATGGAAATTTTAATGTAAAGAATGGTCCTTTTGTTGATAAGCTAACGTTCAATACACTGCTAAAAGGCGTTTACTCATCAAGTCAATTCCAGAGGTCTCCCTCCTGAATTATAATGATAGAACGCGTTGTTATTCATGGTACTTTGTGGGTGAGGGACCCCTTAAATCAAATTATTTACTTGTGGGGTTGGTTTTAGAGGAGGGAGGGAGAAACCTGGGTGAAAAAGAAGTTGCACAGGAAGTAATGTAATATGCCTTTTTCCAACTTCATCCGAAGGAAAAAAATCTGTAGCAGATAAAGTTTATAGAAGTGTCCTTCATTGATTTGTAATAAACATTGAACCCCACTTGAAAACACGTAAAAGCAAACCAAAATACCTTATTAATTATCACTGGAGAATAGCTAATGTCGTTCTCTCTCGAAAATAAATTTAACTTACCATTCCTAAATTCTGATTTAAATATGAAATCTTAGCTTACTAGTTTATTCGTTCGGAATTCAACAATTCTCACTAACAGTAACTTTGTAGCTCAATACTCTAACTAGAATTTTCTTACATCCACAAAACTAATTAAATTGCTTCAATCCAAATTATAAATCTTTAATAGCAAGTCGTTATCCTCTATATCTCTCTTTATTTTCTTTTCAATTTATTTTATTTATGTATCATTATCTTTAATTTCCTTCCATCTTCATTTAATTTACCAAATTCAAGTTTCATTTTGGTTGGGAAGAAATTGTAATTTTATGGAATTCAGATGATCGTGAAGTCCGCGAGGTTAGAGAAGAGAAAATCGCGAATAGCACAACGTCACAGCTGGAATAAGAAAAAATTCATTATTTTTATGGATTTTTTCTGACACAAATCACAAAACTGGCATTTTTAATACAGCTCTTCGATTTATCTGAATTGATATGCACTGTGCCAGGAAAAGTTATACATTGCATATACCATTTTCTCTCAAACTTGTATGGTGTTGTATGTCTGTTACGGAGGGATGATCATTTTGGAATAAGGGTCCGGTTGTTAGCAATTAAATTCGCTTTCTGTGTGTCGAAGAAACGAAAAGGTTCAACTATTGAGATATAAATTTATCGCTTCTCTCTCTCTTTTAATTTGCCTTCATATTTCCTAATATTTCTGCCACCCCATACTCAGAAGAGAACAAGTGCACCTCTAGCTCTCTTTAGTGAACAGTTTCGAGGATTTTATTAAAGGAATGATGAATAATTTCTGAATTAATCACACTTTTTTGTTAATATAAGAACTAAATACGGTTATCATTCGGATCGAGCATTAATTTGAACATTTTATACTCGATATATTTTTTAAATGACCGATTAACAACTAAAGTAAAAAATAACTTTTTATCATACATGTTCTTTGCTTTGTGACAACCAAGTATGAAAAATACGTAGATTTGTTAGTTAAGATATTTGATATAAGAATTAATCCCACTTTTATACAAGTCCGAGTAAATAACAAAGATTTTTTTTCTTCCAATGTTTATTTTTAAAATTAAATGCTAACTAACACTTGCGAGTTAGCACTTAGGCTCATAAAACTTAGAAAACGTTTAACGGAAGAAAAAATGAAAATGTACCAAAAGGGTTAAACTGCATTTGAGGATAAATAAAATCAATAACGGCAAATTGTTGTGTGTTAAGTTGAAAATCATAAAACGCAAGTATTAAAATAATAATTCACCAAACTGTGCGCTAAAGAGGCTTGAATAATTTGATTTAATCAGATATGAGTGAATTGCTTTGAATTTAAATTTCAGGGGACTTCAGGGGTAACGACCATTTAGTTGTATAAGGAATAAATTTGAATATGGAATTTGGGTTGTGTTCCCAATACAGAGTGGCCCAAAAGTCGTTAAGTCATTTAAAATTCAAAAATAAATTTCTACAATTAATTAATTCTAATGAAACGTCTACCCTTGCTCAGTTCTTGCACCGTATTTTATTTATTTATGTTAAGCAATAATGTCCAAACTTCAGTTGAGGACACGCAAAATTAAAATAGCATTATTTATAAATTATCACTGTAGAATAGCTAATGTCGCTCTCTCTAAGACACATCCTAACTGATGATTTAAATAAGAAATGTTATCATGCCAGTTCGATCGCTCTTAATTCAAAACTCTTATCAAGAGTACCCTTATATTTAATATTTTCAGTATAACTCTTTAATCACTACATAGAAGAGTTTCAATCCGTATTGCAATGATCAGCAACTGCATTTTTTTTTTTTTTTTTTTGTAAATATAGATTTTTATATTTGCTTACATTTGATGGAAATCATATTTTATATTGATTCAAATTTTTCTATTATATTTTCGTATTGTAAAAATCAATCTGTAAACCACAGCACTCACGGTAGCTTAGAGATCATGATTGAGAATGATCATACTTCATAGGATCATTTCTATAGTGTGATTGAATAACTCCGTCACACAAAACAACACAAACTTTCCTGAGCCCTCCCATCCATTGATAACCAACCTCCACAACAGTCAATCAGAAGACACCCTCTCAATCTTGAGAGAAAAACTCCAGATATCCTACAAAAACACCAGACTGAACGAACTAGCAGGATAATAATATCTACTGCCGCCAACCCATTAATTAATTAAAATTAAAATTCTCACTAATTTACTATTTCCACAAGCAACATCACTTAATTAAATAATTAAACTTTTCAGATAGTAATTACAAAACATTAATGCATTTTTATAAAATTTTATTATTGCTCGTTAATCTCATGTAATTCTCTCAACTTATAATTTATTAAATTTTAACTCCTGGGCAGGTGTGAAACCCAAGTTCAGCTTCATCCATTTCAACTATAAATTCTGGGGATTAAAGCCTGAGAGGGTTACGTTCTCCAACGAAAAATACTGCGCATCTGGTCGCGAGCGGCTTTGTTTTCTTCGAGTCATAGGTTCGAGTCCTGGTGCCACAGAAGACCTGCCACGCATCGGGGTTGATGCTCGTTAAATATGGTCGAGGTCCCAAGTCCTCCCATTGGCCAAGTGTGGAAGTTTGGAGAGGGATGTACCATCTCAGGTGTCTCGCCCAAGTTACTTTATGGAGGCTCAAATTTATGAGGTCCGTCGCCAATAAGCCTCGTGTTGCGTCTTCGTTCGACGTTACTAAACAATCAATCAATTACAACCCTGTTAGAAATAAATTATTCGGATACCGCCAGGAGACGCCTTGTCTCGCGTAAGTGAGAGTTCACGGGTTCATGGATATTATTTTAGAGTACATTTGGATTTTGACCGTGTAAGGCGGGTTATTTCTTGTTTTGAAGTAATTTCTCCTGACCGCAAAAGAGTGTTACGTTAAAAATGGGCTGCTCGGAAGCCTTGTATAATTTGTAAATAGTGTAATTATTTGTTTATGTGTAATTGGCGCGTAGAAACTGTAAATAAATGTGTTTAACAAATAATTGCTCTCCCTATTTTGCTCGGTGGATTACTGTTCTCGAATAAACCCTGAGTTATATTTATGAAATTTATGTTCCAAATTCTGTAACCCAGCAGGCAGGCATTTTAAAAGAAAGAACTGACCAAGTTGAATTTGATAAGCCATTTACAGCCAAATACGTCTCATAATTTTGATTCTCGAACAGAACCTCCTTATTGAGGTCAAGTTATGAGTTAAAATTTTTTAGCTTAAGTTCAAAGTTCAATGGATTTTATTGAAAATACAGTGGAATATCGTACAAAAAGCTTCTGATCAACGTGAATTCGAATAACGCAACAAACAGAAAATATTTCAGAAGTTTAACAATTTTTAAGAAATTAAATATTTTCTTGTTTTTTAAAAAAACTTATATATATATATATATATATACAGGGATTGGACAAAAATATGGAAACACCTTTTAAAAAACATGTTTCTTTGCTTAATATGGTGTAGGAAACCCGTTGGCATCCAAAACAGCTTGCAGTCTTCTCGGAATGGATAAATACAGTTCCTGTATGTGTGCCAAGGGAATATTATACCATTCTTCCTGCAAAACGGTGGCAAGTTCAGATAACGATGTTGGCGGTGGATAACGAGAACGCACTTTCCGTTCGAATGTAGACCACAAAGGTTCGATAATATTCAGGTCTGGTGACTGTGGTGGCCAGGGGAGATGGGACAAATCCTCCTCGTGCTCAGAAAACCAGTCCTGGACAATGTGAGCTGTGTGAACAGGGGCTTTGTCGTCTTGGAAGACATCATCACCATCGGGGAACAAAGTTTGTACCATGGGATGAACTTGATCTGCCAAAATGTTCACATAAGTCTTGGCAGTCATGTGCCCTGACACAGTTATCATGGGGCCAGCAGAGAACCACGATATGGCTGCCCAAACCATAACAGAACCCCCGCCATGTTTCACTCTTGGCAACAAGCAGTCTGTATTATAGGCTTGAGATGGCGTTCTCCAGACGTAAACTCGGCCAGAAGTGGGAAACAATGTGAAAGAAGACTCGTCAGACCATATTACACGCTTCCACTGCCCTATAGTCCAGGCTTTATGACTTAAACACCACCTTTTCCTGTTACGGGCATTAGCATCACTGATGAGTGGCTTCTCAATTGCAGCACGGCCAGAAATTCCCTGTTTATGAAGCTCCCTTCTAATTGTTTTGGTACTCACAGGGTTCTGTAACACAACATTCATTTCAGCAGTAACTTTTGCAGCTGTGGTCTTCTTATTTTTCGTCACAATTGCCCTTAATGATCGTCTGTCACGATCACTCAGCACACACTTTCGTCCGCGCTGTGATTTAGCAGATGATGTTTTTCCGCTTTTCAAATATGCGGAATAAATCTTCGATACAGTACCTCTTGAAACACTAAACACCTCGGCTACCTTGCTTACGGAAGCACCTACCATACGTACTCCAACAATTTGCCCACGTTCGAAGTCTGTTAACTCTGACATAATGCAATGACAACCTCACATAACAGTACTCCGACAACAACTGAACTGTTTAGCACATTTACGAAGTGGTATAGGTGGCGTTAGTAGTCAAAAACGCCAGCACCACCTACATATTTCATTAAAATCAATCTTTCTTTTCAAGCATGCATTTTACAAGGTGTTTCCATATTTTTGTCCACCCCCTGTATATAGGACACTAAATTTAGATTCAGTTTAAATAGTGTATTGTATTTTCTAAACCTACAAAATTGTAAGTGCTTAAGTATAATAATTTTTGAAATATCCTGCATGCAAGTGGAAAAAAAAAAACTCAAACTGATAAAAATTCATTCAGAGTTTTAACATTCAATTATAAAATTAAATTTTGAGATTTGCGTATCAAAATGTACCAGGATGATATAATTTCTTTTCTGTTTGCTCCATCAACTTATCGTTCTGCTCTGAAGGTCTCAAAAATCATTCCACATTTCCATTCCAAATATTGCATTTTTTTAATGTTTAAATTCGAAGTTGACCATCTCCTGCCAGTGATAAACCTACATTTCAAAATATTTTTATGCCAGATTTCTCTAAAATAATACTAAGTATTTGACGCTCTCATTGAAAATGTTGATGGCCAGAATTTTTAACGACTGAAGATCAGAAGAAGTCGACTTTGGCAAAATTTCGAGATTCACAAATATAGGCTTTTATTTTGGCTGTTCGTTTTGCCAAGCTTCCTACTAATTCATCCTAATGTTTAAAAAAGTTAATGAGACGTATTGAAGAACATATGAACTGAAACACACACACAAATCGAACTTCGAAAATACGGGGGTGTAGCATGTCCATTTAAACGCCGATTTAACGAAAACAGACTGTAGAATTCTTTGAATAACTTTTGAATTTGTTTGAGCATCGTCAAATGGTTGGTATCAAAATGTTCGACATAAAATAACGAATAACATTTTTTTTTCCTTCAGATTATCGAAAAATTGGAAGATTAACATCCCCGAGACCCCTTAATGTACGAGTACTAGGTGGTCTGTACTACTAGACATTTATTTAAGAAAGCTGGTGGCAGAAACCTTACAGTAAATAAAACTCAAAATTGTAGAAAATTGTCAAGTTATCTAATCGCTTCTTCATTTCATTCCAATCTTGTTTTCTCATTATTATTTTTACCCCGAAATAAAAAAAAAAAATAAATAAATATAAAAAAAATCTTCGTGTATCGTTTTCGAGATAATTATTTAAATCTTTTTCCACATTTCTTCGGAAATGAATACAACTGAAGGTCCTTCGAGATAATATTTTTGACATTTCCCGAGAAAAACAAACGTTTTTAAGGTCACTCTGCTTTACAAAAATGTCGGATTATTCACTTTATGTCACACGTAGAATTTTAACTAATCTCTAATGAGAAAAATTTTCCTCTTTTATATCACGATGTATATTTCATTTAATTTGATATAAGGAGGTAATGATAAAACTAAATTACGCAGATATTTGTACGTGAAGTGCATTGTTATTGCAAACGTCAGTGAATATAAAGAAATCTCGTAGATTATGTCAGAAGTAAGGAAAAAAAATCCTCAATTAGGGGAAAAAAATACATTTGCGATGACAGTAAAGATAACTTAATATAAATTATATCTAAAATTATACAGTTTATGGATTCTTATATAAGTGTTACAAAAAAAGATTATTTCGGATTTTCTGTGTGGTATATGTAGCTTAAAGCACTACCAACGCTTAAAATACTGCGCCAAAATCGTTGTTTCAATTTTCAACATTTCAGTTGCCTAAATATTTTAAAACTTGACAGATATGCTACGAGAATTGTTCAACAAGTCCTTAGAAAATCCAAAAAATGGCTCTCATATCATAGAAAATGGTTTGTTTTTAGAAAGCATCGTGATTCGGCTGTCTAAATCTCAGTAACTCGAATTTGTGATCATGACGCCTTTCGCACATCAAAAAAAATTTCGTCATAACTTTTCGAGTCGATGAGATCGCCCTCGCCTCCTTTGGAGCAAATTCACCGGAAACAACAATTTGTTTCGATTGCTGCTTGGTATCGGGTGTATAACAATGAATCCTTTTATCATCCACGTGGTAGTAATCAAATTTATTTGGCAACAAATGATTACCAAATCAAAGCAAACGAATGAATCAATGTCAAATTTGTTTTGGCTCCCCTTAACAGATGGCAGCACCCAATGGTAACGACAATTTACCTTAATGATGCCATCTGTCTTCAGGTACTAGTACTTTTTGAACCACCCTCGTACCAATGAGTGATTGTTTATTAATGTCGCACTTAAAAACAACATAAGGACATTGGCAACGAACCTCGTAATTTGAATCATGGTCAAGAGCGAAAATGACAACTGTACTGGTAAACACTCTCCTAAATTCAACGTGAGGATTTGGAACCCTGACAGATTTAACGTGTATCAATCTCTCTACACGATTAAGTGACATGAGGACTCGAATACACGAACCGACGGAAACAACGTTTTCTATGGCCTCGCGACTATAACCACTCAATTACTGCAGCTGCAGATGTGCTGCTATAGTATTGCTGTGGTCGCGATAGCCCAATGATTATGGTTACGAACTTGTAACCGGAGTTGTTTCGGTCGTGGGTTCGAGCCTTGATGCCACTACAAACCCTCCAAGTAGCGGGACTGAATCACGTTAAATCTGGTGAGGTACTAAATCTTCCTACGGCGTGGTGTGGAAGTTTGGAGAGGGAGGTGCCAGTTCAGGTGTCGTCCTCGTCGTTTGACCGAGGTTCAAAAATTACGAGATCTCAACTGCTACATATTTGTGAGGAAATAACGTTCAAAGCCTGTAACGGCAATCACATCTAATAAATACAAAACAGAACATTAGTCAAACTATTTTTAAAATGTCAGCTATCAAACAGTTATTACAGCCAAGAACTGAAAACGAATTACATTCCCTCGAGTTAAGATATCTCACACAAATTTTTGTTCGTGCTTGTAAAGGAACTGTTCCAAATTTTATAATGAACATCAAAAAAAGTTTCTAACTTTGCACATATGAGAAAAAGTTTTTATTGCACTGGTTGATTTCAAGTACTGGGTTCAAGAATTTGTCACATTTTTTTTTTGTATGAACGTGTGTCAAGTTCTTCCGCAGCAAACTTTGGATAATTTTAAAACTGTTCAGTTTTATTGAGACTTGTGAATTTCTATTCGTGTTATAAATTCAGAGTGCGGTTAAATTTGTTTTACGAAGATTCCAAAATATATTTATTTTTGTCTCTGTTAATTTCTCGATATAATTTTTTTCTCTCAAATAATTGAAAACAGTTTTTGAAGCCTTTAAAAAATCAAGTTTTGTTAAATTTAACTGTCATACTTAAATCTCCTATTTCTTTACTTAAATTTTGCTTTTAACATTAATTATAACTGATAAATATATTAAATTACTAAATAATACTTCTTTGTCTATTTTATTAATTGGAACTTATTCATTAATTAGCTCTATTGCGAAGACGAATCTAGACTATGGTGAAAATACATCTTGCAGCACAATATTAAGTTTAGCTAAGTCAAAATTAATGTGCGTTATATTTAAATCTCATCATACCTACATATCCAATATGTTCTGCAAAAGTTTATAATATGTATGATCTTTTTTACATGCCCTTGTAAAATTTTTTATTTCATTAAAATTTACTTTTGGTGTGCTTTTACTACTAAATGCTGTTTATAGACATTTTAGTAAAAATAATAATTTAAAAACGATATTTTTGCAGTTAATAGAATTTATACAACTTTCGAAAAATATTTTTATTAAATTTTTCACGCATAATCACATCTAGGGTTAAAATAAAATAGTAAAGATAAGAAAGGGGAAAACCCCCATCGAAGATCAGTTTAATCTTTTAAATTATGACAGTTTAACTTTTAATTCATCCGCATAATTCACAAAACACCATTCGCAAGACGATATTTATTTACAAAGAAATACGTAGATTATTAAAGCATGAATTTTTTTTAATTGAGCGACGACTTTTTATATAATAGAATTTGAATAAGTCAGCGGATTTTTTTTTAATTCCTCCAGTTCTAATTTACTTCATCGAATTTCATTTTACGCATTCATTTTTTTAAAATTAAAACATTGTAACTTTCAATAGCTTTATTTCGTATAACACTTTATCATCTACTATCCATGCTACTATTCGATAATCGTCTGCTGTTTTGACTCAAAATACATCTTTACAAAATTTAACTTCGAATTTCTTTGTTTAAAATCGTCTGACGGAGCTTAAACGCGCACAAAACGTTTCTCGAAAGATTTCTTTTTTTTCTACTTGTGATACTTAATAATAACGATTCATTTTTATTTCTTTCCCTCAAAATGTGTATTCAGTTACGCAACAAATGGATATTTCTTCAAAGTACATTACTTTCTTATCGCTCCAATTTAAATTATAGCATTTAATAAAAACGTTCATTATTTTCTCAACTCACTTCCTCAAAATTCTAATGACTTCATTATAGACATTTTTCAAAGTCAATAATAATCACACAATGAGGTGGGAACGCTCTTGCAAATACGATACACTGCTTTTGACCGATCGATGTGGTTTGACAGCCTTCTTATTTGCAATTCCAATCTCTTTGCTTGCGAAGCAATTTGATGACTCGTTTCCCCCCTGCTGGATTAGGCAGCGGGGTTATAGAAGACAGCGTTAACACTTCGGGGAATGAATTCTTGGGGAGCCTTATCAGGCGGTGACTAACAAGGGGTGAGGTGTTTTGAAAGGACAGTGGTTATCGCAGTTTTCCTCTTAGCTGGATGCTTTTGTTAATTATCGCCACGAAGCTGGGAGATTTACGAGAATAAAGAAAGGAAAGAAATGTCGCCAAAAATTATTTGTATATTAATATTCTGTCAAAATGAGAAAAAAATAAACAACCAGCAAACTTTCGTATCAAGTTGTTTAATTTATAATTTAAATGACTATGGTTATTTCAATATGTTTTAATTACTATAATATAATTACATGTAGTTTATTTATATTTAACAAGAAGTAATTTTAACACGTCTACGTATCGGACTTACGAGATTGACACACAGACACCTTTTTGAGGGGGGGAGGCGCAACCGTTGTGTTTGTCTTCTGGCTGTGAGACACATTTTAACTGAATGCTCTGTTTTTAACTTTGTTCGAATGAAACATTTTAATACTTTTACACATCCTTTAATTGACTTGGTAGGGTAAAATCCCTAACTAAATTTATTCTTATTTTTAAATGACATTGGTTTTATACCGCATACGTATAATTTTACTTAATTTTATTCTGTTCTTTATGTCTGGATCTTCAATTTTAATTTGTTTTAACTTATAAATTATTATGCAATCGTGTTTGGCACAATGTATTCCTTGAGGATTCAGTGCCAGAAAATAAAATCAACCAACTTACTCATATACTTATGAGTACTAACAGCGCCCTCTAGTGGTGAGTTACAACAAAGTGGATATCCCTAAAATATTATCCAATCTCAAATACCAATGTATATCAATTTTCATGGCGATCGGTTGAACGGTATAGAAATTGATATGTGCAGCAGCATTACTTTGTGGTATGTTACTACAAAGTTGATAGTATAAAAATCTACTCCATTAATATATATATATATATATATATATTAATTTTCAAATCTGCGGGTTTCAAAAATAGCTATCAACTAAATATATAAAACAAAAATAAAATTTCTATAACAAAATTGGGCAAATGCGGCTCCAACTAAAAATATAAATTAGGTTTTTTTTATTATTATTATTGTATTAATACACTTTGTTAAATTTTCTAAGTAACTTATATTTTGTTATGCAGATTTTATGTTGCGTGTCTTACGTCTAGATATTTTACTATTTTTTATTTTTATTATAAATAAACCCGTGTTTAAAAGAACACACAGTAGACGCCACCAGAAGACGTGTCAACACTAGACCGACATGCGCAAAATATTTATGTAACTTTTAGTTTAGTCATGTATTGCGAAAAGGCTTTAAAATTTTTAAAGATTTGATCAAAGGTATTAAAATATCATACTTCCTGCAATGTATTACTATATTTTATTTAAATTATTAAAATTTTGAAAAAAATATTATTTTTTAATTTCTTTCCCTTAATTATATTTTCTCACACGTGTATACTTTACATAGTACTTAAAATTTATGTACAACATATAACCCTTTTATGTATATAATACTATGCAGTTATGATGTGTGTTTTTAAATCATACGAGAAACTGGAATGCCGTTTTCTCATTGACCTCATATGTTCTTAGCACTATATAACCACCTTTCAATTTTCTTAAGAAATAACATTTGAAATACCATACGAATACGAAAAAAATGTAGTCATTTTCATATTCATGTAATGTTTTCAATGTTTTGTTGATGTAAAAGTAATAATATGTGTGTGAATATATAACAACAAATAGATATTCAATCGTCGAAAACAAAACAGGCTGAAACAGTACTATTGTAGCCCATTAACGCGGTTCTGTAACACGCGAGTCTGCTTTACACTGTGTTTTACTACGTCTCCCTCGAATTTGAGACAAATCGAAACAAAATTAGAAATAACATGACAGACGTTACATGATTTTGTAGAAATGTAGTCAGCATTTGATAATGATCAGTCAGTAAATGGGACAAGGAAGATAATGTTAAACATGCTTCTATGTTAATAGGTGTAGGATACTGAGGAAGAGGAAAGTGAACAAAACCCGATTCTAATCACACATTCTACGTCTATCGCAGCAGCAGAGCTATTACTTATTTTAAACAACAGTGATATCGGATTAGGGCACAATATAAAAATACAAGCAAAAAAAAAAAAAAATCATCGATTAAGGATTGATTGACAAAACAATAAACTCAATTTTTTTCAAATATTTTAAGTGCTCTTTTATCAAATAATTTTTGTTAATTTTTTCGTAACATGTAATATTGTAAACACAACATACTTCACCATGAATTGGTTTTCTCGAATTAGCCAGTTACTGTGCAATTCAACGCAGATGTTCGAAACACAAAAAATCAATATTGATGTTGTAACTTATCGCTCAATTTATAATAACACGCGGCTCTATTGACCCGTGGTTTAGCACCCGACAACCACGTGTTAACGAGATCAGACCATAGTTTCTAAAAATCGCACCGCGAAATCTTATATTTTTATCTGTTTATGATTAGTGGTGCTTTTACAAAGAGTTGGGGCACCGGGGAAAAACCTTAGTTCGATAAGGGAGTAGTAAGTTGAAAAAATTTGGAAATCAGTGTAAGAGACCATTCCATCGTGATCAAAGAAACATAGAGACGCACGTATTTCTTGTTGTGTTATGTAATTATTGAAAAAAAAAAAATAAGAATAAAAATATTTTTTCATTTTCAAAATGATTTTAATACATTAAAGACAGGGCGATTACAGTGCATGCATATGTTGCAAAATTTTGAACAAGTGTTAAACTCCCCCCCACACACACACTTCAGCGTGAAACGATTAAAATCTTACAAATTTTTTTTTTAATTTTTTGTTGTTCACACATTATTAATGGGGGGGGGAATCACTAAACATTTATTTAAAAATCATGCAAGTATTGAAATATCCACGTATATGAAAATCTTTTTAAAAATAAAAACTTTTTTTCTTCTGAATGTTTTAAAGAAATGATACGTATAGAAAATCCCCAAAAAGTACGTCTAAATGTAGCTTTAGTTTCACGATAGAATGCCCAATCACTAAAAATTTCCAAGTTAAAATTGTTTTAAATACCTATCTTTTATTGTTATCCGCCAATTCCTACACAAACGGATGCTTGTTGATTATAGCATTATTTTTTATATATATAACAGTCACGCGTGTAATCTTGTATCATTAATTGCTTAATGAGAACGTAATAGATAATATAAATTGTTAAAGAAAATTTATTTATGGATTCATTACATCTAAACTCTTTTTATATCTAATGAGAAAGAAATATAATTAAAATAAATTGCTAAAGAGAATTTCTTACTCAATTCTTTTTTTTTTTAGAAATGAAATGAAAAGAAAATTAATGTTCTATTTTTTCAAAAATAATAAAAAAAAATTCTAGGTGATTTATAAAAGAACAATTATTTTCTTATTTTTTTCAAAACTCCAACCTACGTTTGTACATTTCTTTCGGCAAAGAGCTTCAAGAGAAAAATTTTAAATTATCTTTTGTACATTTTTTTGAGAGTGAAAAAGTAAATTTAAAACACAAAACTCTCTTCTAACTTTGCGGAGAATACACGTTTGCTAAGGTAAATTAGGCAGCGAAAAAAAAAAGAGAGAAAAAAAAAAAAAAAAAAAACAAGAAATATGCAATATGCAATATAATTAAAAAGGAACAATGACAATTGAAACTTACCACGAATATCAGGAGAAAACTATATTTCAGCAGACAATTCATAATCAACTCTGAAAAAGGAGAAACTCTCCCCCAACTCGAACATTTCGAACGCGCATATCCGAACCAACCCGAATACCAAAAGATATCCACTGCTCAATATTTATTCTTTTTCTTGTTTCAACGATACAATAAAAATTCTCTGCACTGAGAGAAGAAATGCCAAACGAAAATTAAAAACTTATCGCTGAATTTCTCTTTTCAAAAATAAAAAGCACGTGGTCCGTGGAAAATGTAAACATTCAATTGCTTTCAGCACAAGTCACAAAAATACAGATCAACTGCTCTCTTCTGAGTGCACGCTCGTAATGATTCTTCTTGTGAAAGGCGAAAGTTGTTAGAATCGTAGGAAGCCCTGTGATTGGATGATTTCGAGGGTTCGGTCTCGTGCCGCCCGTCAATCAAGAATGAAACGATAAGTGGGTTGGATGGCAGTAGGGGGGATGCTCACAGTTTTTTTGCTTTGTTTGTTTCGAAGAAGACGAAGAGTCGGAATCTGTCTGGTAAAATTTTATTGATGACAACAAACTGCGTGGAATAATGTGCTGTTAATTAGGTTAAATTCTTTGCATATTTGTCAATTTATAAGCAATCTTTTCCGAAAAATCAAATGAACAGCATTGCATATTTGAAATATTAAGGTATTATTATTTTTTACAAAAAGAAGAAATATTGTAGTCCGTTAGATAAATAAAAAGAAATGCAACGTTCTTGAATTTTGTAAGAAAAGATATAAATAAAAGCATTCTACGAAAAAAAAATTCGAAAAGTTATCTATAAGAAAATTGGACCATTTTTTGCAGATGCCATTGCGACTGGATAAGTAATTCCAGTTTGAGTGAAATTTTAATTTTCTAATCGTTATTTAAATTATTTATAATATCTAGAATAGTCAAAATAACTTTATACTAACTAAATACTTTTTCTACGTCAGAAACAAATTAAATGGAATATATAGGTGATACTCTTTTTTTTTTCAGTTTCAATATTTGTAAAAACTAAAGAGACTCTTTGTGTAAAGGATTTTTCTGCTCACTAATTTATCGATTTATTTAATGTCTATTTAAAAAGATCTGGTTGTGTATGAAATCTGGTTCGCGGTTACTTCTAAGCTTCATTCTTTTAAATGTGCGAAGAAGAAAGCCAATAGAAGGAAACGAAGGAAATGCAATATTTTCAATAAAATACGATAAGAAAATTTATAAACATATATATTTTTTTAAATCTAGTTCTTTTAGTCTATTTTTTTCTTGTTTAAATAATTATCACTTTAATCTGATATTTTTATTGCGTGAATTGCAAATTGATTAATTGGATATTGCATCGATAAAAATAACCTCCATAATTAAAAAAAAGATTGCATTAAACAGTGTGCAATGCAACAGAATGTTCAGGCAAAAGTAAAATACATGAATTTTGACTCGAGATAGAAGAAACTGAAACCCTTGAAACGTTCAGAAGAATTTTAATTCCTTGCGTTTCCCGATATAAAACAGGTAGAGGATTTTATTTCTAAAAATAATATTATTCTTATTGGGCACAAGAAGGTATTTTCAAACAATCACAGCCGATTTTTTCGTGTAAAACAAGGTACTTTTACAGGAATCTCGGAGTGTTTACGGTCCCCTTAACATTACATTTCTAGCTACTAGAAAAAGTGGTTCTAAGGCCAACTCTTTAATATTCATTCAAGTTAATCTTCAGATTACCGGTAATTCCTCTTTCAAGTTCCGAAAAGAAACCAAAAATAATTAAAAATCGAATAGAATTTTATGCTCGATATTCGTTTATACTTTGCGCTTTTGTGGGTTTCGATTTACGGCAATATTACCAAACGTTTTGAGTGAGTAGCGCCCATGCCTCTTACACATCCCCCAGACTAACTAGTAAAATTAACGATATGGATTATATTAAGGTAATTGAGACTCCCTCGACAAGGAAAAACGAGCTTATTTTATGCCAAGTTTCGTGAGTGAGTGATAATAATTCAATGGCGCGAGAGGCAGGTATGGAGATACGGCGCCAAATAAGGTAAAATTTATTCTAGACGCGAGAAAAAACTGAAAAGACAAACGAGTGAGCGGTAGTATTTTAATGGCACAATATAGCCAAATGTGGCCATGCTGCCCCCAAAAGCTGTAAAGTGAAAAAATAGTGAAAAGATAAAAATTGGTTGACATGGAGGAGGGTCGAAAATAAAGAAGGATCGCTAGGAATGCAAGGGGGGGAGTGCGCGTTTCCCGTGTTTACCAAAGACGGTAAACCCCACGAGAAAGAAAAAGACCAGTAAGGTGCCTCGGGGTCATGAAGCCTGTGCCTACCTAAAGAAGGTAAGCCCCTGAGGTCCCCTGATATCTCCCCCAGGGGGAGGGGGCCCGGCAATACCCCTAGACATTGGGTACCCATGCATGAGCTACAGTGGGACTATTCTTTCACATCCGGTCACCCCACAGGTAACGCCAAGTTTCAATAATCTTCTAGTTCTTGAAACAAATGCAATGACAAGTAATATTTTAATTTTACTTAATATTTTAATCTATAAACTTATTGATGTGCTTATATCAGAAAAACCCATACATTTATATGCATAAATAATTATGTAGGAGCAATAAGAAATCAATAGCTGTAATTACATTTTGAAAGTCGCGTACTTATAACTTTAAATACAACTTGCACGAAATATACTGCATTTATAGCTGTAAGAATTTACAGAGTTCTTAAAAATGTAATATTCTTATACAGTGTTAACATATAGATAATTGCTATTAAACTTAATACAGTTTCTTTTAAAAACTTTTAATTTAATTTTCGAATTTAAAAAAATTAAAACTTTTAAAAAAATTACGATTAAAATTACAAATGGCCTCATTTAATACTATACGTAATGTGAAGC
>BMAW01063773.1:18218-45996 GCA_019974015.1 Nephila pilipes | reverse complement strand
CCATTTTTAACCAGATCGAAATATGATTGCTTCTCCATTATGTAGCCTATGACTTTGGGCTATTTACGGTTTTCTCTGAGCTAACATCGTAGACTTTGCAGTAATTTGAATGGAATAAAATTACAATTTCTTCCTGACCCAAATGAAATGTAATTCGGTAAACTACATAGAGCTTAGAATAGAAGCAAAATGAATTAAATTTAATTATTTATAAATGAAATAGATTTAATGGAAAATGAACGAAGATGGAGAATAACGACTTGCTAATCATTTATAATTTGGTTTGAAGCTTTTTATTAGTTTCATGGATTTTTTTTGTTTGTTTTAACAAGTAATCCAGGCTCTGATGGTATAACATACAATATGCTTCGCCACTTGAGAGAGGATTCACTTGTCAGTCTCCTCTGCCTATTCAACCGAATATGGAGGGAACATTTGTTTCCTAGCCAGTGGCAAGCAGCAATCGTTATTCCTATCCTGAAGCCTGGTAAGGATCCAAAGAACCTTCTCCACTATAGGCCTATCGCTCTGACGAGTTGCCTCTGTAAGACCCTTGAACATATGGTCAATGCCCGTCTCGTTTATCAAATGGAAAAGGATCAATGCATTCCTCCGTTTCAGAGTGGCTTCCGTAAAGGAAGCCCCTCTCAGGGGGCTCATCTTCTTCATATAAGTACGGGAATCACAACCCGACGTACCTCAGTGATCTTTTTTTCCTCTTCTTCTCTCCGCTCTATTTTTCTTTGTCATGTGTTTT
Source organism: Nephila pilipes (assembly GCA_019974015.1). NCBI lineage: Eukaryota > Metazoa > Arthropoda > Arachnida > Araneae > Nephilidae > Nephila > Nephila pilipes. Next base: position 45,239 of record BMAW01063773.1, on the reverse strand, counting down.
GCTTTGGAGGGGGGGGGGCCCGTTGATATTTTATGATATCAAGCGAAAAACAATTTATTCTAACCCGGTTTTATTTCTTATCAGTGTTTGTGTTAACTCTTGTATTTTTAAATAAATAAAATTAAAAATAAAAAAGAAATCTTCTTGGTGTCTCTACAAACACACTAAAAGGCCTACGGGGTCCCAGTACCCCTCCTGCGGAGGTACCTAGTGGGAGACTGCATGGGCATGTTTGGAAAAGGCCCTGGTTGGGGAAGGGTGTGCGAGGAGAGGAGTTGCGTGCGCCGTCGGTTACAGTTTTGGAATGTCATCCTTTAAAATGTTCCCAGAGGGAGAGCCTTGGTTGCGTATGGCTGGATGGTGTGACCTCCCTACCATTTCGAGAAATCCTCCTTGGTTTCGGCCTTGGACTGTGACGCTGCCTGGGCACGTAATGGGGTAGTTCACATTGTCCGGCTCAAACGAATCTCTCCGGAGATTACTCGTTTCCACGTTAGGAAAGGGAGAGGAGACAGGGTTTGGCGGGGCCCCCATCGAACAAGAAGTCAATCCGAGTAATTTTGTTTTCTTAAGACACTATGGCGACAAATAAAGAGAATAAGATTTTGGCTCCCAAAGCTGTTAAAAACTCTACAACATGAAGTTATTTATTAAAAACATTTTAGAAAAATGCTTATCAGGAAATACTCAAAATGCAAATGAATGCTTTCATGGAATTATGATTAAGTATATTCCAAAAGACGTTTTCGTTGCTTTGTGAAATATGGTATTTAAAGCATATATAGCAGATGTTCAGATTTATAATGGTTTTCATGGATTTTTAGATATATTGAGAGACACACACATTTTGGTGTCCCTAACGATGTATTTACTTTGCGAAATTTGAAATTCTTGTAAAATAGTGAAAACGTATTCTATGTCAATTAATAGAAAAATTTGTTAAAAAGATATTAGTTAAAAAGAAAAATAAGTTAAAAGGAAAAGAAAAATTAATAAGTTAAAAGAGAAAAAAATGGTTAAGATGGGCAAGCATAAGGTTTAAGTTTTTAAAGTGGAGAACCTTAAGTAATGGTGCATTTGCAGAAATTATGTGACAAATTGCCCTAAAAATGTATTTCTCTCAAAATCAATTTTGAAAATTTCTTACATGATATCTCAGAATATTATTATTTACTTTCTTTTATTCTATTTTTCCTCATAATGTTTTCTAATGAGATTTAAAAGAATGCTATTAAGAAGAATTTTAAATTGTGGGTTGGTATTTGCATAACTTTGTTGTAAATCAAGGAAAATTCCCTTTAAGGATTCTTCGACTAGATAGGAAATTTTTATTTATTTAAGTGGCCAAAAGATTTTAGTTTATGCTCTAGATACATATAGAAGGATTGTTTTGGTACTAAATTTACTAAATTAAGTCAATAGATTTTCATGTAGTATTATTGATGTTTTCCAAAGTTTCATCAAAATTCTCTACATACTTATCAGTTCTCTGTAACTAATTAATTGATTACATATATCAGATTAACATTGCTAATTTAAGTAGACACCCAATTCTGGTGAATAACAATATTTCTAAAGGATATTTTTCTTAAAAAAGAGAAAAAAAAAAAAGAAAAAAACAGAACGTATTCGTGTACCCTAATCCAATATAAAATGTATTTCATTTCCTATTAATTTATTTTCAAAACAGAAGATACAAAAATGGTTCGGAATAATTAAATTACATTTAATTAAATATTATGTGTGGACAAATTAATATACGTTATGTAATATAATTATTTTGATGAAATAAATGTACGATTTTATGGAAACACAAATAAAGGTTAATCAACTCATCACAACAATTAAGATCACAACAATTAAAACAATCGACCTCGAAAAGTACACTGAACAGAGAGTTTCCGCATTCATTGTTGAAAAGAATGTAATTTTCGATTGTTATGCAACAATTAAAGCTAAATACGGCAGGAAAACAACAAACAAAATAATAAACAAAGAAAATTAGAAAGAATGATTCATTTTAAAGTTTTTGTTTGCTGAGTAAACTGCAATTTGAATATTGTGCGATTTGAATGCTTTTCTGAGTTCTTTGATAAAGTCAAAGTTATTGATATAGCAATGGCTATTGCTTTCCTTTCCGAGATCAGGATGTACTTAATCTCTTGTTTCGTGGTTGATTTTATGAGAGGTTCTTTGCCGTCTGTCGGCGAGATAATTGTGTGTGTTTTCTTGAACGAAATGATTAAGATATTCTACAGTTGGTATTATGGCAATGAGATTGAAATACAAAGTGTGGTAATTCCAGAGCAAATTGTTCTTTCACTTGAACATGGAATTAAGAAAAAGGGAATACCTGTTGTATATTCTTTCATGATTTTTAAGCTGTGTGAAGGACTCGATATGGAAGTTCAGTTAGCTCCAATAGAAGAAAGACCTACTTGGGGTAAAAAAATTAAGAAATCAACCCAATGTATTCCAATCGTACGATCTGAAACAGTTCTTAAGATCTGTAATGCGCTGAATCTTCCAGCCGAGTTAGAGCTGACTGAAGGACTCGATATAAAAGTCGAAGAAAAAACGAAAATATCGAGCCGTAGTAAAGCTACTCCCATTGTAAATTCTGTAGCAGTTTATAAGATCTGCCTTGCCCTAGGGCTACCTGCTCATTTAAATGAGAACGCGTAAATCGCAAAAATTTGAATGAGGAATGGCAAAAAACAGTCGTGCCAAAAATATTTCCTCTTGAGAAATCTTCAATGATATTTAAAATATGTAATACTTTAAAAATCAAAGCCACACTGACTGATTCATAGAATGATTAATATAATTTAAATTAATTGAAAAAAAAAACTTAATCCCAATATATATATATATTCATCAATTAATATTTTGGATTCAACAAGGATATCTGCGACATCTTAATTTACTTACCTGTAATTCTACCAGTTTGTGAAACTATTAACAATATCTTGATACAGTTTTTCGACCTATGATATCACAAGACCACAAATGAAATGCAAAAAAAAAAAAAAAAAATCAAAATTATGCAAAACTGACAATTATGGTTGAACATCTGCTTCCAGCAAATATTAGAATATGGATATGTGGTTAATGCTGGATGTGGAATTTGAATAAATATGAACATATGATCATTGTATGCTGTTCCATTACTGACACATATCAAGTAATAATGTATCATAATAATATGACAGCTATATAGCTTGAAGAGAAATGAACATTGTATACGTGTGGAAGTCAGAGAAAATTGAAGTTGTAGATGTTTGAAGCTATGCAAAAGGCATTCTCTGAAATAGATGTGTCAGTGAAAGGGAAAGAGCGGAATTTTATGTGCACATAAGTTTTCATCCGGAAACTAATACTTGTTTTAGAATATGCAGTTGTCACTAGATATTGGATACTCAGAATAAAAAAAGATGTTTCATTAATAGAGCCTTTGAAATAAAGAAGCAAAAATATACTGGATAGAAATAATGATTTCTTCAAGAATTTATCCCGTTACTGAACGAGGATAGTGTTTGCCACAAAATTCAACATATAAAATATAGAGATCAGTCATCCAGTCATCGCAAACAATAAAACCACGTAATAAAACGAAAACCAAAAATAATAATAAAACCAAAACCCCGTAACAAAGTAAAAAAAATAAAAAGCCCCCCCCCCCAAACATAATCTTCCTCTGCAATGGCTCAAGAGACGAGGCCATCGGCCAAGTCCAAAGTCTTGCAGAGGTTGAATTAAAGCTGCTGCGAAGAATATCATTTCTCGCAGTTCATGTGCCTTCGAGGATGCGGTGGATCTCCACCCTCCCTTGAAGACTACTGAAGCTTTACGACCCTAAAAAACGGTTTCTCATCTTCGAACGGCCTTCTTAATGGTCGTCTTTTGTTTCTCGGAACTGCCTCGTCTTACTATCTCCACTTGAATGTTCTCAAATTCATAATATCCATGTAACAACCTGAGTGCTTTTCATGAGTAATGCGCTAACTAAGGAGCACGGATATAATTGTGTACGTAGGGGTGTTGATCTCGCTGCACCTTCAACCGGAGGAATTATTCACATCCCAGAACTATTCAAGTAGTATCATTACACCGATCTCATGGCTTCAGGCTGTGGCTATAAGGTTTCACATCAGTCTTTTGTCACAGTCTGCTGTGTTATTTTCCACCCCATGATGTTATGTTACAAATGAATTTCAATGTCTTAGTCGTCCAATTACAAGTTCCATAGAATCTGCTAATTGACATAAAGGACACGATCCTCAGTTGGGACACGACGATGTAAATTCACAAAAAGTTCACACTCATATCTCAGATCACTATCTCTACTTGCTATGTAGATTTATTGCAATGCATCCACTGCTTTATTTCCTTCCTTCGATTTAGCTCTTTGTTCGTCTACCCTCCTCTGCTACTGCTGATGAAATTCGAGTGCAATAACGATCTATATAATAGTAATCATTTCCCTCTTTTTCTCCCAATTTAATGGGATGGGAGGCGTTTACCACCTCCCACGTATAACTTTCATTGGGAGTCTTTAACACGTCAGCATTTAAAATCGGGGAAAGGATTCAGAACAAAAATATTGATGATGCTGACCAAAATATTGCTGACTCGATTTTGGACGCTGTCGATGCTTCTATTCTTTAATTTTGATATTCACGGCAGAAGATGAGTAAACCATTGAGAAATAAGGAATGTCAATTTTTTCACAACGTACAAAGCAGATGCTGGGATATTCTCAGATGATACCCTACAACTGAGGGCTCGTAGAGTTTCAATGACTAAAGCTTTTATTTTTTTTAAAGCTTTTTCAATGACTAAAGCTTTTTTAGCTAGTCATCAATATTGGAGGAAAATGAAAATGCTAATACGGGAGTTTTCAATCACTCTAGTGGAATCTGCTAATACTGTACATTCTACTTCAGACAATGCAGCCAGAATCAGCAACGAATAATTTGCTGAAGAGTCAACTCTGCTGGAATTGATTGACTAAGATTTGTTCTTAGCAGACACATAGCTACAGTTGATATCTGCATAATCTACCTTTTAACTTTAATTTAATAAGTGGGCATTGAGAGAGGCCTTATCTTTGGCCCATAGTACTAGTCCGAGTAATAATGGTATTTACGACATGCTCTGCCCAAATTCGCTTGTAAGTCTCTTATTCAGTAGAATATGGATGGAGCATGTGTTCTCTAGTCGGTTGCAGGAGATTCAAGGAATCCCTTTTTGAAAGCTGGTAAAATTCTTAAGAACCCTTTCAACAACAGAACTATTGTACTAGTTTTGTTTTTTTTTAAATTTTTTTTATTAACCTCGCACTAGAAGCAACATGAGGGCTATTGGCGAAGGAGCTCGAAATTTTGAACCACTATCAAGTGACGAGGACGACACCTGATCTGGCATCCCCTCTCCTAAAATCCACACCATGCCAACGAGAGGACTTTGAGCCCCGAACAGATTTAACGTGCATCAGCTCCGGCTACACGGCGGGTCTTTGATGGCCAAGGATCGAACCCGCGACTGAACGAAAACCGCCGGCCGCTAGTCCACGACCTTTACCTCTAGGCTACTGCGGCCCGAACTATTGTACTATCGAGCTGCTTTCTTAAAACCATAGAGCGTATAGTCAGTGTCCTTCTTGTGAGTGCGTTGGAAAAGAAACATTGCTCATTCCTCCCTTCCGTAACTGACTTCCGTAAAGGAATATACACTATTGACAGCTGCATAATGCTAGAGAGTAAAAGCGTCATTTTTTTTTTTATTTGGAGGAATCATTTGTTTTTATTTTTCTAAGATATAGAAAATGATATGACCGCTCATTGCGCTGTAGAATTCTTCAACATAATTTCAATTTGATCTATATGGGAAATTTGACAGCATTTTCTCCTCTGGGTGAATCTTGCGTCCTAGCGAGAAGTAGACGAATACTTTATTCTACTCCTAAGTCTGTAAAAATGGAATGAAGCATTTAATTTCGTAAAATTGTAATCTTTCCTTTTTCACTACATAACATATGGTGGATCAGTTAACTTCGTTTTCTACGGACAAATTATGCGGGACCCACACACCTGCTCTGTTTATTTTACCAGTCTGCTTAAAATGTTCTTGGATGGTGAACTAAAGTTTTTTAAGAGTGTTTGACAGCTCATCGATTGTCTGATACGGATTCGCATCCAATTCCTCCCTTAACATGTCATTGTCTGAAGTTGTTGGCCTTCCTCATCGGTACGAATCGGAAAGATCGAAATAAGCGGATTTGAACTAGGAACCCCTTCCCCCGGCCCTTTAACGATTACGAACACCTAATGCGCTTGTATAAACATCGGAAATATTTTTCGTAGCAACCATTGCAATACTACGCTTTTGAAACTTAGAAGGCATACAATACCGGGTATGCACCCTCTTCTAGTATTTGGCTGTCCATTTAAACTAAAATTGCAAATAAATAAATAAGATTTAATTATTCATGAGTAAATAAGCCTCTCTAACTTTAAACTGTCTTTAAGACAACTTTGAAGTATACAACGAGCTAATAAATAAATGACTAAGAATATCGACATCCGCAGAAACGACATTATTTTCCAATCCCTCTGTTACAATGACTCCTGCGTACAATTCAACCCATCTAACATACCTTCTTAGAGTTTGTTCTCTTTGTTTGAATATATGTATACTACATGTTAATAATAGTCATCCAATATTGATTCCATTCGTAATAGCGGCTCTTCTCAGTCCAGTAGATACACATAACATTCCGTCGCGTAATGCTAGTTAAACAAATGATTCTTAGGGTCTCGTCGTCTGCTAAGTAGGTCGTGCAGTAATTTATCTTCCTGTGTCTCCTTAAGAGTTTCCCTTAGAACAGAGTAAAGAATGATACAAGATAATGGTTACAAATTTGTCTTATCTTTCTTGCCTGAAACAATGTTATATCACTCCAGTAGAAATTATTGTTTTGAGTTCTTTATATTGTTATGAGAGGGAAACAAAGTTTTATTATAATTATTACTATAAACAGTCAAGATATATGGATAAAAATTATTCTACATATTACCAGATCTTTACGCACATAAGGCTGTAAGCTACAATTACTTATTTTGATATTTTTGGTTTCAGGCAATCGTAGATTTAAGAAGTTCGAATGGAGAAGATAGAGTTCAATCTACTGAGTTCTAAAATGACGCACTTGTAAGCGCAGGGAGTGACGTATAACTCTGGAGGAAGACCATGTAGCAAAGTCTTGAGAACAATAAGTAAAAATTAAAGATATCTATTTCAAATATTTCAGTAATATTTAAGACTTTACGATACTGAATAATAATTAACACATTTTGAGGCCATGGCTTTTTCAGTTTACTGCTTCCGGAAGCCAAATAAATCAATTTGAACAGATGTAATTTACAACATTGTGTACATAAAAATTAATTGATATTCAAAATAAATTTTATCCATATATCTGTATTATTTCTTAGTAATAATTAAAGTTTATGATACCCCTTCGTAAAGCTTCGAATATGTCTTGAATAATAATACGAAATGTTTTCCAGAAAGTGTCGGAATTCAATAGAGGCAGAATGGTTGCCTATCGAGAGTGTGATTATTGATCCATGATATTGCCCGTCGCATTGGTCGAAATCTAACCACTGTCATGCGGATATGGAATAAATGGGTTGTTGAGGGGCGTTCTGAATGACGTGCAAGATCTCCACTCATTCCCATGACTAATGCCCGAGAGAACAGACATATTGGGAGGTCGGCCCTACAAAACAGTACAACCACATCACGGACCATGAGTCAGAAAATTGGCTTGAATGCAAACCAACTAGTATCCGCTGGTGCCGTGCGACTACGTTTGCAGCAGCCTGGACTGTCAGCATGGTTAAAATTACTTCGACTTCCCTTCACAATGCAGCATTGAGAGAGACAGAGAGTCCGGTCCACCGAACGACAAAGTTGTATTCAGGAGTAGCACGATGTTGTATTTTCAAATGAGTCCCGGTTCTGTGTGTAGTATTCTGAATGCCGTATGGATATCTGGAGACTCCGAGGATGCCACCCTTTACCTGTTTGTATTCGATATCGGCAGAGGAGCCCTGCACTTAGTGTGATGGTTTGGAAAGTCAATGGGTACTCTAAACGCAAATCTTTAGTTCGTATCGATGGTAATTTGATCTAAGATCGGTATATTTCTGACATCTTACGTGCAGGGGTTGTACCCTAACTTTGTGACCGAACTGTTTGTGAACTGCGAACTGTTAATTGTTTGCCGAATGCCATCTTCCAATAAGATAATGCTGGACCACATGTTGCATGTCGTGTTTTGTCCTTCCTTCCTCAATACACCGGGTATTCGATTGTTGCCCAGACCTGTACGGTCTCAAGATATGTTACCAATTGAAAACATCTGGTCATGGGTTGTCGAGAGACCAACCCGCCATCTCTTTCCAGTTTATACGGTTTAAAAAGTGTCACATTGATTTGATGCACAGGGAAGGAGTATCACATTTCTTTCATCCAAGACCAATTTGACTCCCTCCCTAACCTGAAAAAGGCCAGGAGTGGCAGCTATTTCTACTAATTTTTCAAACCTATAAACCACCAAATTGCTTACAAATTTAATTATTTTTTCTTCAAGCCATACTGTTTACGTACATTAAATAATATTTTTTCTATCTGCTTTCCTTTAAGGTGTTGCAATTTTACTGGCCAGCAGTGTATACTTTTTACTTAGAAATATCAAACATCAAATACCTCTAATATGTCTGATGTTAATGTATGTAAATATTCAAAAAAAATTAAATAAATTCTTTTTTACTTGCGGATGAGTTGGTTATCTAATTAAAGTTTAAAAAGAAACTTAAGCTTTAAGAACTATAAAATTGATAAAATGTAATGTATTTTCATATTTTCTTCGTGACTATATATATATATATATCTGTGTGTGTGTGTGTAGGAAATTTAATGAACGGTATAATAAGGACAATAGTGTTCTTCGTAAGAATAAGACGATAAGGTTTCCGCATCGATGCAAGTTATTACTTTGAAAGAAAGAGAGGTAATTTTATATGCTCAAGAATGCTATTAAATTCCACGAGTTAAAATATATGTATTTTAAAGAGATCAGCAGATGGGTTCTGGCCTTCGTGGCGAAAGAGAAAGAGCGAATAAGAAGAACTTTATCTTGCTTCGAATTTAAATGCTGGGAATTTCTTAGGTCCTATGGTATTGGATTAAGGGATATTGAAAAACTTTTGCTGGAGACCTAAAGTCTAATACAGATTATACCTACAGATGCGCTATTGTGGAAAAAGCTGATTCGGCAGATTTTATGAAAGAGCAATTTCTTAATTTAAATGTCAAATTCGAAGAGTATCATGAAATAAGAGTGAACTCTTCACTATGAATTAAAAAGTGGAATAATATGGAAATTCAATTATTTTAAAGTAAGATCAATATAAATTTCCTCCCTCGGCAAGATACAGATGAGCATTGGGCTCTTAAAACATAATACCATACATGAATGTTTAAGACAAAATGTGCACATAAAATTTATACCTAAAAATACTCGCTATACCGTAACATTTATACCAAAACATAGCGATACCTAAAAATTTCTTCATCTTTACAAAATACATCCATAATTTTAATAACATGACTACAATATAAAATATTAAATGAAGATAATAAAATATGTATGTAGTGTGTGGTTTAAAATTATACAATGTGGTGTGGCATTGTGCTTAAAATTTATCATCAATTGGTGTTCTATATTAATTTTGTTTCTTGACATAAATTATTGATTCTAAAAAAAAAGTACTCAAATAGCAAATACGTGTGGGTGATATTTTAGTAAATATATATTAAAACAAATATAAAATTTTAATTAAAGCTTAATTTAGCATTCTATGAGACTCCTGCTGATGACAAGACTCGAACACAGTTTCTGAAACATTCCTACCAATTTTTTCCTTTATGCATTTTTTCATATAGAAAAGAACATAAACAAAAAGAAATTTTATATTCTTCAACATGGTACAGAACGCCAACAGACATGGAAATGCAATTTTTTTTTTAAATATTTCATGAACAAATATCATCAATGAAATCTAAAGCCTTTAATAAAGCATGTATGTATTCTTAAATTTCTCCTCCAGCTCTCACAATTTCTCGATCAAAACGTTTTCCATATTAGCTGAAAAAGTGCGGTTTATTTAAGCAAAACTACGCCACACTTGTTCACAAGTCACACCTTATACTTTTATCATTATTTATTATTAATATTACATATCATTTAAATTATATATTCACATTTGCTTTGAAATGAGCTCTCCAGAGAAATAATCTAAATCAGACATTCATTCTTTTAAATACATAACAAATTTTAAAACTTAAATAATCTTTGACAAACATTAAAGTTCTTCATTCAAAACATTTTTTTTTTCATATTGTTGATTTCTATTTCAAAAATATGATACCTCTCATTGATAAGTTCTCATTTCAAAAAATATAACATTTATCATTACTCAACTAAGTATTTTAATAAAAGAACAACATATTTCCTTCAAATGAAAAGTATATAAATTGTAAAATATTTCTGATTATATCATTTTAAAATATCCACCTCACATATCGAAATAAAATAATATCATAATCATTTTCAAAATAAAGCACAATTATTAAAATAATTCATCTTTTTTTATATACCACACATTATCAAATTTCTTGTTTTTTCATTTTGTTTATTTGATGTAAGAGCGGTGAGATTTCCCTTTGTGCACTCAAAAGTATTGTATTAAAAAATTCTTATATAAACATTATTATGAATATATTATCACTGTATGCACAAATTGTATATTACCAGATACATCCAAATATAATGTATATTTATTATTATTTTTTTTCAATTGTTGGCTAAATTTTAAAAATCAAAATTTAGAATAAAATTAAAAATGATTTCACTTATATATCATACAATATAACACTTTTGCATATAAGACTTTATAAAAAATAAACATGCACATTTTTAAAATAGAATGTTTCCATAACTTTGGTATTATACACATCACCTGATGTATTAGTTTTGTAAGAACCCTTACCATTGAATTAAATTCTGAAATATGTTAACTTTTTCTTTTCCTAAAATGAATGTATAAAAAGAAAACAAATAAGAATTTTAACCAAGCAAACATCGAGAAATTCTATCATATTTCTTCAACCAAGATACAACACATTTTTTTTTTATTTTCTGCTTTGATATACATTTATAGCATTGAAAAAAATCAGTTTCACTTTCTCAAAAAATATAATGTCAAACAAATATGAAAAATCAATAAAATGACACCATACATTTTTTACAAAAGGAAAAATAATGTGTGTGTGTATAGAATTACTTAATTAACATAAGTCCTGCTTCATAAATTAATGTGTATCCAACTTAAAAGAGCGCTGAAACAAGAAGAAATTCCATAGATCTTGGTTAGATCATTAACATGCGTTGGAAAAGACAGTGATGAAAGGACGGTCTAATCGTGGCGCACTGAAATGGTTCTTTTTGCAGGTCAGTCAAATTAGGGTTCAAATTTGTCAACGATCTTTCTTATTACAAAATGTTGTAAGACAAAATGTTGCAATGTGTAAGACCAACCAGTCAAATCCCCCCATTCATTCAACAAATGATCTTGAAGCTTAAATTCCCAAATTTTCTTGACATTTCCTTCGGTTCGGGCAGTTGATGGATGTCCAGAGTTAGGTTTGCCATCCATTCGAATATCTCTATTTTTAATAAGAGAAAACTAATAATACATTTAAGGTTTTCCTAAAGTTTCATCTTTGTAAGCTCCGCTTTTAGGATCACCACATATTCTGCTGAATTTTCTGATGGCAGGAAGCAAAATTCACAGCTTAGTGTTGTGATCCTAAATATGCTATCCTAAAAATGAGTGAGCAAAGCACTTGTGGCAAAAAAAATTATGAAATAAAAGCAAACCACCCGCGCAACGTCACATGCAGTACAGAATTCTTCAGCAGTTGCATGACACGCCCTTAATGGGTGAAATACACATAACAAAATCTCTGGCAACATTATTTCACCAACTCTAGAGTACTGCTCGTATATAAATTTATTTTATAAATAGAAAAATATTTTTTCAAAATTTTGTATCCGTTGTTTGAAAATATATTACAGAAGCTTATTTCTTCATATATTTAGATACACAGCGTGTTTGCCCTATTATATTTCTCTGTATCTCCTTATTAATATTTTATGAATATGGTTTCTATTAGAAAAAATTACCAATCTTTGTTTTTAATTCAGAAGACAGAACAAAGAATATTTACGAACAAAATATTTAATTTATTTTTTAATTTAAGTTATATGAACTATTCTATGGAATGGAAGTGTTCTAGAAACATTTGCGTGCATCTTCGCACCAAAATATATATATATATATATATGAAAATATATTTGCATAATTTAATAGTATTTTAATGCAAAAATGCATTGAAAGTATGTTCGGTATTCACAATGTATGATTCAATCGCATACTAATACTAAATGCCGGGAATGTTCACTTCAATTACAGCTTATTAACTTTTGCACTTCACAAAACTGCCGCAATTCGCATGTACTAAATATCACTAAAGCTCTTTAGTTCTCCATATTCATTTGCTAATGTTATAGAAAGTCAGAATGTGTAGAGATATGATAAAAATTCTGCACTTATAGCATTTTCGATTTAATCACAACAAAGTTTGCTAAAGCAGAATATTTACTTCCATGCAACGCAAGGAAGTTCAAGTAGTTACTGATAAAGAGCTTAAATTAAATGCTTTTTAATCTTCATTTGGATTAATACACTGATGTTTTATACTCATTTTTTGTTGACACAGAATGTTTTAATTTTGCTCTATATTTATTCCTTCTCTTTTTTCTTTTTTTTCTAATTATTAAGTTTTTATGCATATTTCAATGTAAATACAATTCATAATTTACTTAGTTAAGAATAATAATTTTCATTTAAACTTATTTCGATAACCACGCACTTATCAATAAATCGTAAAATATTTTAAGCAATTTTGTAGAAAGTCATTATTAATAACTTCGAGTTCTTGCACATATCATATGTACAGCAAGAAAAAAATATTAATATAACTAAAACTATTGGTTGAAATCTGCTATATATATTTGGATGGCCTTTTTGAATATTTATATCGGAAATTTGAAAAGATGGTTTTTGATTAAAAAAAGTTTTAATTGGAAAGTTTTTACGTGCAGAATAATTTATTTGATTAGTAAATATTGATTTTTGAAAAAAAAAAACAGTAATTGAGATATGACGCCTTTCATTTTCTTCTTCGTTTCTTGTTTCTTTTCTTTAATTTATAAATTGAATTTTGAAGTAATCCAATTCTTACGCAACAACATGCATTGAGGGAGGGTTGGTACCATGGAACATGTTTAACCCCACAATTCAGTCCCCAGTCTGAATGTGCATGCTTTGTTTTGTTGAGTAGTCAAATTATTCACTCAGTTTCCAATTAGATTCAGTTTTTTTTCATATTTTTTACGTAGTTCAATAAATGTTTCCTTTTATAGATTTTGGACTTTATTTGTTCTCTAATTTTTATATATGTGTTTTAATAATAATTTCATCTCTTTATCTTATACGTACTTACACACACATATATATATATATATGTGTGTGTGTGTGTGCATAAATATATTATATATATATATATATGTACATAAATATATTATATATATATATATGTGCATAAATATATTATTTATAATATATATATATATATATATATATATATATTCGTTTATTTTTGACATTAAAAGAATATAATACAAGTAATTTTTAAAAATATTTGAAGTTGTAAAAGGAAACCTAAAGTAACGTTTCTACTATCGTTCCGAAACATACAGAAGCAATATGTGAACATAACAAATTCTTTATCTTCCTTTAAAGTAAATTTTTATCTAAAGTAATAACATCTAGGTTGGCATGTGTATACTTCTGTATCAAATGTTCGAAATGCTTATGCATATTTACAAATAAATTTCCATATATTTCAGTATCAAAACTTCAATGCAATAACTGCAATAAACCCTGAAATAAAATTTTATTATTTAAATTTATTCTTCAAAAACGGGTTTGTGGAACATATATTTTATTAATGTGCGTCTCTATGAACAAATAATTTTTTTGGAAATTGAATTTTTATATTTAAAGAAAAAGGAAAAAGTAATACGTAGCAATGACATAATATTTTTACTATAGTTTTGAAGATAACTCGAAAAATATATTTTGAAAAATATTTAATTTATTTCAATCTTTGGAAATATTCGGATATGTTAAGAAAGTAGTAAGAATTTACAATATTTTATGAATGTTATGATGAGATGATTCAAATTCTTGATTTCTTAAAATTGAAATTCAAATAAGCAATAAAACCTTTTATTGTTTACAAAGTTTATGTTGGCAAATAAATTTATGAAAAATCAAGGAATATTAACTATAAGAATAAGGAATTGATTTTACAGTCAAAACTCTAAATAATGTTGCACCATACTTTTCGTCAAAGAAATATCATCGTTCTGCATTCAATTTTTATTACCATATAATAAACTGGCACATAAATTTGTTGTGTATCACCTTGAAAAACAGAAACATATCTACAACAAATTATTATTTAATAAAGAAGAGACAATTATTATCATTTTTTAGAACAAAAATCAAAATTAATTTCAAAATCTCTCATGATCATTGTAATAAGGCATTTCCTAATCGTAAAAGAAAGAATTCAAGATAAAAACTAACGTTTTTAAAAACAACTTTTTTATATGGTGGCAAAGTTTATCAAAGAAAAGCATTTAAATATTAATTAAAACTGGTCGCAAATTCCTAAATATTGCATTGTTAGGCAAGTAAGAACGGTTCCCAAAATTTCAGAGCTCTAGGTTATTGGGAAGTTGGTTAAATTAATGATAGAAAATTTGATAACACACTGTTACACACACAGACAGACACACACCAAGTGAAATACATAAAAACGTTAAAACTAACTAAAATTAATTAAATCATCCGGTAAATTAAATGTTTGGAATGCAGTTTAACCCAACCACCCTTGATGACAAGAATTATTTGGCAGTATTTTGCCAAATGTGTCTACCCTTTTCCGTTTTACGGACTTAACGTTCAGCCAAAAAAAATCACTAAGGTTGGTGCTAATTTTTGAAATCGTGTCAAGTGGTTGGATTAAACTGCATTGTTAAAGAAATTATTAGTTAAAACTTGTCACAAGTGTCTAAATATTGCATTGTTAGGCGAGTAAGAATGATTCCCAAGGTTTCAGAGTTCTAGCTTGATGGGAAGCTGGTTATATTAACGATCGAAAATTTGATGAAACACACACCAAGTGAAATACATAAAAACGTTTTAAAATAGTTGTGTAGTATGTAATTGCTCTAGATTTTTTTCAGATTTATGTAGTTTAAAAAGCTTCAGGTCAAAATTTGTTTTCATTGAATTAACTTGATATTCTACATTAGAATTTTAAATTCCTCTTCAAACTTCTTCACTTCTTCAAGTATTGCAGTTTAAAGAATCTTTGCTGAAAAGAGAAAATTCAAACAATCATCCTTCGCGAGCAATTTCGAAGCCCGACGGAGCGAAATCACTTCATTTTGAAATTCGTGCCAAAATTTATTTCCGTCTGGCGTCCATCCCTCGAGATTAGAGGTGTTAAAATACGTCTCGACAGAAACCAAAAAATGCAATTGAGAATTCGAAATCGGTGACTTCTTTGTTAATTTCGAAATTGCGTTCCAATACTTTTAGAATTCGAGATTGTAGAAGGGAATTCCAACTGGAGTTACTTCTACAATATTCAGTTCCAAACTAAACCTATTTCAAACTGTGAATAAGGTCTCCGTAGCCCTTGCGAGATAGCGGGGAGTGAACATGAGAAAGTAAAAATTGGTGGACTTCCAAAAATCGTTTTTATTGCACCAATTCAAAGAAATTTTGCGTGAAAAAAGTAAGATAAGAGGAAAAGTAAAAAGTCTTTTTACTTTCTTTTCAAAGTTTATATGTTAAACTTTGAGCTTCTGGGAGTACTTTAGAGGAATTAAATTCTTTTATTATAGAATTGAAAGAAAAGGGGAATTCGAAATGGAATCTGGTGTGTGCGTAGGGTGCCTAGCAGAATCGTTTTTTTCTGCTTTCGAAATGACGAATTGCAAGAGCAAATGAGGATGTCAGAGCTTTTAAATTTTGTTCTGAAACGAATATAAAACGTTTTTGCCAAAAATTTATTATGTTATACAAAAGTTTGTAGAACAACACTTACCTGGGTGGAACAGCTTAGTTCACATTTATACCGATAGAGGCGTGTCACGCAACTCTTTGAGAATTCAATGTTGTATGTGGCGGAGAGGAAAGGTTTTGTGTACCAGTAGTTAATTTTTTGCTACGAAGCTATCTTATTTTTTTCCTCATTAGAAATGACAGATTTAAATGAACAACACATAACTGTGAAATTTTATTTCTTGTTTGGGAAAATAACGCAGAATCTGCTTTTGAATAAACAATTTTAATTCTTATCTTTTGAATAAATAATTTTTAAAAAAGTTATTTATGTGAATTTGTTTTTTATTCATTTCACTTATTTATTATTTATTTATTCAACTTTTTTATTACTTATTTATTCATTATTAACTTATTTGTAGTTAATTATTATTTGTTTATTAATACATAAATTCAATATTAATATATTATTCAATTATTATTAATTTATTGAATATATTTATTTTGTAT
The DNA here is from genome assembly GCA_019974015.1 of Nephila pilipes. NCBI lineage: Eukaryota > Metazoa > Arthropoda > Arachnida > Araneae > Nephilidae > Nephila > Nephila pilipes. Next base: position 28,392 of record BMAW01063773.1, on the reverse strand, counting down.
ATTTATTGCGAATTTATTCAATTTGTTTCTTATTAATTTTCACAAATTATTAATTATTAACTACTAATTTCGAAGTTAATTTGTTAGTTAATTATTTAATTAATAATTTCTTAAATTTGTTATTCATTTATTTATTCTTCAATTTTATTTTTCTAATTTTTGATTATTAAATTTACACGCAAAATTTAAACAAATTTAATTCATGCATATTTTCATTCCAAAGTTAGGCTTAGCAGTGCGAATTGCCCACCCCCACTAGACAGTTCATTCTAATTAGCACACCATTATGGGAGAGCAGTTTGGTGATTGTGGTGTCGGTCGCTAAAGGTATGAAATTTACGGCATGGCAAACTTCGTTCTGAACGTCTGTTAATTATTTAAACAGACGTAAATGCTTAGAAATTTCGTGAATAAACTCTTGAAGAGAAACGTGACGGGCCATTGAACATATGGGGGACTTTATTAGATTTTCCTTAAGCTCGGTTCAGGAGATTCGGGACTGAAAAACGTCATTGCCAAATTTGTGCCTCGTGTTTTGTAAACAGCCATCTCAGAACGTCAGGTTTTTGACCTAGAACGACATGTCCTACCCCATGCACCTTACTCACCTGCCCTACTCTGTGTCAAACCTCCTCGCTTAACACATGAAGAGTGGCATAAAAGGAAACCATTTTGACGTAGAAGTTATCAAGAAATAAGCAAGAAAGTAACAGTAGCACAAAAACTTTTTTTACAACGGAATCACTTACTGGAACGAAGTATTAATTATAAAATTGAAATGTTGTTATTGATAAGTTTGTTTCGTAAAAAAATTGAATAACTTAGCCTTTTTAAACATCTCATCTTCTTACGCCTCGTATTTGCAAAAGTTTCAGGAAACAAAAGTCCTTCGTTTATCAGCTAACAATACATCATTATTTTTTTTAAAAAAAGTCAGTTTTTATTTTCGTGCAGAGTATGTAATTTACAATAATTCCTATTTTACACTGAATCCTTTGGAAGAGAACCTTAATTTATTTACCATTGAAAACTAAAGTTCTGCATGTCAGAATAGATCTTGTGGCGTCCTTCCCTCGTTATTTATTTCTACAGATATCTTTCAGTCTAATTAAATAATCAGTAATAACTAGATTTTACTTTCAGATACGTAAAAAAGCTTTAATAAGCACTAAAAAATAGATTAGTTTGTTCTCTCTCAAATCCAACTTAACTCGTCATTATTAGGTTATGATCGAATAGCTCCAATCTTAACAAATCACACGTTCTGATTCAGGTACTTCTCTCTAATAATAAATTCATATCTTAGTATTTGAACAAAGAATCCATTTAATCTAAAATATTAATTACTCTGCTTCAAATCAGTTTACAAATATCTATCAGTGGGCATTATCCTCAATCCCCTTCTCTTTCTTTCAAATTTATTTCATATATATATATATATATATATATATATATATATATATATACATAATTATCTCTAAATCACTTCTACCATCATCTAATAAACCTAATGACGTTTCAGTTTAATTGGGAAGAAACTGTCATTTTATCCATTTCAAATTACTAAAATATACCCAAGATTAGTGAAGAGAAAGTCACGAATAGCTCAACTACACAACGCATACGGCAAAGTTCTGGTGAAGAAAACATCAAGTATTTACTGACATCATTTGGATTATTCAACAAGGACTTCATTTAAGATCCATTTAATTAATTAATGTATTTCAGAGATCTTAAAACACACTTATTATTTCTTTCGGATAGGTTATTAAATTATTAAGCAAGTAACGGTTAAGTAAAGTTATTAACTATTCTCAAGTATATTTACTGGCTGGAAAGGATTATGTCCAGCAACAGCGTCTGAAACTTCGTTTAGCATGTCTCTTCTAAAACTTTGTGACTTTGTTTCTACTGAAGCTTATAGTATTTATAAATGTGACACGTCTGACAGGAAAAGTTCTGTTCAAGTAACAAGTTATGCTTGTTAAATACCCAATTAGGCTCGTATATTCCCATTCCAAGTATTATAGCGCAATGGAGATTAACTGATATAAACCCATGTATATTGATTCAGACGGAAGAGTGTCCGTTATGGAAAATATATTTAATATCAAGTTTAAAAATTAAATGAAGAGTGTAATGGATCTACCGACTACTAATATTTTACTATTTATTCAAATAAACATCGAAGTTATTTCTATAATTTCGTAATTTTATATTAAATTTTGAAAAAGGTTTTAAAAATGATATTTTTAAGGACGATTAAATTTTTTGAATGAAACATTTTAATTTATTTTGAATCAAATAATGTGAATTCTATATAAATAGACAAATTAGTTTATGAAAATCAATAATAATAATTTTTAAAAAATGCCGTCTCACTTTATTTTCAAAAAGTAGATAAATATCTTAAATAATTCTTTATGTTCTATTTTTAGCTAAGTAAAATACATCTCTGAATTTTCTTACAAATTCCCCTTTATCAAAATGAAATATAGCTTAAAAATACACTTTGACCCAATAAAAATATTTATAGGGTGTTTTAAAAATACAAATCTCAAGAAATATTTTTCGGCGCATTTTTTTACGATTAAATCATACACTTAATGTTATTTAACAGTTTAATATCACCATAACTAGAGGAAATTCAGATTTTTAGAATAACGCATTTTTAATATTAAATTATTCCTTACATTTATTTGCCACAGTGATTAAAATTCAAGAATTAAAATTATGTAATTTTATTCTTTTAATAATGTTATTTATTCCTTAATTGTTTTTAAATTTTAGATTAAAAATCTAATATAAAAAGTTCATCTTGTTTTTTCCTAAACTTTTTTTATATTTTGAATTTTAACTTACAGTATACAATTTTTATTTTAAGCATAACGCTTTATTTCTTTCAAACAATTTCTAATGAAATCGTAAAAATTAGTGTATATTATTTCCGAGAAAAAATACACGCAAATGTAAAGGAATTAACATTTATATGTAAGAAACATCCAAAGTTTTAAAATGAGAAATGTATTCCAGTTCAATTTAAAATTTAAATTCTCTCTCTCTCTCTCTCTCTATATATATATATATCAAACACACACACACACACATATATATATATATATATATGTGTGTGTGTGTGTGTGTGTGTTTGATACCTTATTTTAAATATGTTCTGGAATGAAATAACTCATTCGAAATGTGATTTTGAAGTTATGTGTAAAGTCTAACAAGTAATACTAGCTTATCCTAAGCAAAGCATCTATGGTTAAAAATAGATATATTTTAACTACCGTCTTATATTTTTTTAAGAGTATAGTTTTTTTATATCTGTACATTGAACTTTCACAGTATAATGTAGAGTATGAGATGCAAAAAAGTAGAAGGACATTTAGTGACTTTGGACGTTTCGGAAAATTTTATTTAAAAGTCATCCAATAAGAAATTTAGGGTTAGTAACAAATACAGAATTTTTATCGATGCAACACTGAATCTATATTGTATAATTGTATAACACAATCGCATAACATAATTCAAAATTAAGTATAATAACTATTAAGTAATATAAAGATTTATCAGGTGAAATGATTGTCTGAAAAACTATTTATTTTTTTCTTTTTTTTCTGCTTCAGAGTTTCAAAATATTTCATTTTTTAAAGGTTAGACTTGATGCTATATATATATTCATTATTATTCACACGATCTCTAATGTTTTAACTTCAATTATTTATTTAACAAAATATCAATAGATTTTTTTTTTTTAGTTTTTAAATATTAATTGTTAGAAAGGAATTCAGAGTGAACAACTACTCTATGAAATTAAATGTTTGCAAATCCACCAATCCCTTTAGTATTTGGATTAAAACATCATACATAAAATATCCGCTATTGTTTTTTTTATTATAATTTATTGCCTTAAATATAACTAAAACTAAATATGTACAAGAATCTCTCATTCATTAGTTATTTAATAACAAATCTAGTTCCCTCAACCATATGAACGCTGCAGGTAGGCATTCAAGTCCAATTTCGCAATCAAATACCTTATTTAAAAATAAACTTTAAATTTCTGTTATTTTATGAAGTGGAGATAATTTTCAACTCTCCACCAATTGTGTAAAATTTACTGCCTTATAAGCTTAAAAGTTTTGGGTTGTGGAAAACAAATATGTGACATTGAATTACTTAAAATTAATTGCACTGAAATTGGCCAACGATCTTAAATTTCAGAAAAAATCTTGATTTTCCATGAAAAGAATGTATTAATATTTAAATTGAAATAAAAAAGTGTAATTGCATCCTGTTATATATTAAGTGTGTTTGTTCTGAAAGTATTTTTTTATTGCCTTATTGCCATTATTGCCATTTTTTATTGCATTATTGCTATTATTGCCACTTTATTGCCATTTTTCTTATTGCCATGTTCAGGATAACAGAAGTGTTGGATTAGCGATTGTGCCGGATTTTCGAGCGTCAATGCACTTTTAACTGATATACCGATGATAATTCCCTCTAGATAAAAGTTTAAGTGATTAAGTTATTTATTTAATTCCTTTATACACATTCTGAAACTGTGTAAACAATATAAATATTCGGCAAGGAATATTGTCATTTTGGCAAAAGCAAAATTAAATTCAAACACTGAACACTAATTTAAATAAAAAGTTTGCATTGATGAAAAATGGTTTCAAATAAGAATGAACAAAAATAAATTGTTCTATGAAAGAACAGATTCAGCATTAAATAGGCTACATATTTTTCAAATGTATTACTTAATTCACTACCCCATCCCCATATCTTGTCACATTCCATACATAAAACCTTCTACCATACGAAGACATTACCAACTTTTGATAACCCAAATAATAAAGCAAACGATTATTCTATCCAAAAATCGAATTATTCAAATGAATATTTGAGTTAAACAAACGGTAAATGTTTGAGTGAGCAACAATATTGTTTCCGTTGCATATGAAAATTAATGCAAACGATAAATTATTAAATTGAATAAATTTTAAAATAAATGTAATTACTGTTGTAATGAATTGAAAATAAAATATATGCGCATTAATCATATCATTGTGAAATCAGCCATACGTATTACAATCTATCGTTAACACTATTACTTTAATAAGGCAACCAAAATTCAAACTGAAACTATTGTGAAATGATTGGAAAAAATAAAATTATATTAGGACATTTAAGGTTTCCACTTAGTGACCATTTTGATTTCGTAAGCTTAATCTTTTGGAATTTCGACTACCATTCTCAAATCTTTACTGTTTCATCTATTTGAATGTAATAAAGTGCATCTTAAAAAATAATGAAAGCTTCTGCGGAATTAAGTTTTCTTCCGATTTTTAAAAACAAAATTTACACCTATTTCAATTAATTGTTTGTGAGTTTTTCTGTTCTTAAAAAAATATTTTAACTATTCTTAAGCATTGGAGGAAAAAAGTATTCTGCAGAAGCCTTCGTTAATTTTTGCTCTTTCAGATGTACTTAATTGCATTAAAATAAATTAAAGAGTAAAAAATTTAGAACGGTAGTACAAATCCCATAGGATTAACAATAAGCTGGAGAAATCAAAATGGCAGTTTGAGGGGAGCCTTAAGGATCCCGTCTACCCGCCATTTTGATTTCGTGGATTTAATGTTAATCCTATGGAATTTTGACATTAATTCTCACATCTTTATTATTTGATCTACTTGAATTCAATAAAGTGCATCTGAAAGAGCAAACAATAATCAATGCTTCTGTGGAATTACTTTTTTCCTAAAATTCTTAAAAATATTTTTAATCTTATTTTAATCATTCATTTTTGAATTTTCCGGTCTTTAAAAATTATTTTCAAATATTTTTAAAAATTGGAGGAAAAAAAGTAATTCTACAGAAGCATTAATTATTTTGTGCTCTTTCAAATGCACTTTATTGCATTCATATAGATCAAATAATAAAGATGTGAGAATTCAATTTGTAATTCAATAGGAATAACATTAGGCTGAGGAAATCAAAATGGCCGATAGACGGGAGCCTTAACACTTTATTTTGAAGTTGTAATACGCTACTCTTGTCACGCACCTAGCGTATTAATTTTATTATCTCATAAAGAATTATTGCAAGGCTTCATGAACATTTTACTGCACAGTACTTTTTTTATACAATTTTTATATAGTACAAACGTTGTATGTAACCTACTGAAAAACTATACTTACAGTACTGAAATAAACACCCATAGTTATGATAAACACTGTGTGAAAATATGAATAGCGTTGTGCATCGACCTGGTGGTCAAGTCAAGAAATTCCTGAATTCTCACGAATAAATCCGATAATTAATGTCTTAACGGTACAGATAGATCTATATTAGGAATGATGCTACATTTTTATTAATGCAAGGAATACGATTCCGTAGTTGCCATGGATACATAATTGACTTCTTTCTTCAATTCCAGATGCAATTTTTTTCTCAATAAAGAATTTCCGAAGACATTTTCCTCTTTAAAAGTCAAAATTCGGAAATAAAATTGCTACTTTTATTTGCAATTTCTCTTAAAGATAGCAGCTTTACCGTTTCTTTTTTTTTTCCATGGGAACATAGCTCACTTTATAGCATATCATATATTTCACAGTCTGTCTGAACCCTCTAAATGACAGTCTATTTCCCTAAGAATAAGTACTTTTTCTTCAAATCTTTTCCGCCTCCAGTATCCGTTATCGGTTTGCAGAGAGGGAAGAAACCAACCGAATATTTCCTCTCAAATAAATATTTGAAAAATAGTTTTTGTGACAATTGCAGAGAGATAGATCCCTTTCCCCGAGAACTATTTCGCAAAAGTTGCAAAAATCTTGTTAGAGTTATTCTTATATGGTGCATACAATAAAAATGTTTTTAAATCCATCAGAGGATTGAACAAAGTTTTGCTCTTATTTAAAATTCATTCTTTGCTCAAAATAAGGCTTTTCTACTTTTTATAGTCATTTTATAGACCATTTTCCATTTTTTTATAAAAAATAAAGGTTAATGATACACAACTTAAGTTTTCAGCACATATAAACTAATTTAATAAATAAAAAAGTGATAATTATGCGATAAAATGATAAAAATTAGTAATTTACTTAAAGAAATAATTAATTGGTTAAAAATAGGAAACTATCCGTTCTATACTTTTTTTGCGAATGAAGTTAATTGTCCAAAAAATAAAAGAAATAGTTTGTGAGCGTGTGTGTAGGCAATACAGAAAACATATTAAAAATACGAGAGCACGAAATTTGGTGCCAATAGAGAATGGATACTCATAGTGTGTACCTCGAAGACGTTTTTTTGAAATTCGTTTTAGATTTCCTAAAATGTTATTTTCAAGTTCATAATACGTAATGCGATGACGTTATAGTCTGACTCAAGCATAACTTTGTCGTCACCATATGTCACGCTGCCGTTGTGTATCGGATTTAACATCAAAAGTACACCTTTATACTTTGGATTTCATATTTTAGCATGACAGTTAAATATTTACCCATGAACTGCCACAAATAATTGACTACTCTTGTTGAAGTAACAATATTAATTTCAATAATGTTGATTATTTTTATATTCTGTCTGATCTTAGTTTGCGTTATCATTTTTCTGTTACAGTTCATATTCATATAACTTTTATACTGATCAATTCCTATTATAAATTAACGTTTTTATTATGAATATTTTATTTAAAGATTATCGAATATTTTATTTAATGTTTATTCACTTTAATATACTTGATATAGTAGCCAGTTAAAATGATAGGTCAGGAAATATCTAATTTACGAAAGAGTCAAATTTAAATCACATATTTATATTTAAAGTTAAGAGCATGACATGGTGGTTACACTTTTCAATAAATTATTAAATGACATCTGATGCTAAAGGAATTTTACATCTACCTAGACTAAGGAAATCATGATTCAGCGAAAGAAGATGGATTAAAGAAAAGTGCGAAAACAAAGAACGAAGAAAGTAAGTTAAAGTGAGAGTGAAAAAAGTTAGAAGTAATGCTCTAAAGGTTGCGGTGCATAATATTTTGAGGATCAAATAAAGCCTCCTCTAAATTTAAGAAAGGTCCCTTTAAAAATGTTACCAACAATTGTTAAAAAATAAAGCAACATTGGATTAAACTATTTTCTCTTTTAACCAAGATACACTTAATGAGCTGTAACAGTTATATAATGATTTAAACAGTTACAATTTTGTACGTTGAATTAAAGTTGTTTCTTTAAATTATGTTTTGCTAACAAAACTAATTAATTAAATAATAAGTTGATTATAATGTTTATAAAAAGGAATCAACAGTACTTAAGAAAAACATATGTGAATGTGTAAATTCTATATACAATTTAAAATTTAATAATTTCCTAGCATTACTTTTTTTTCTTTTTCTCAAAGTAATGTTTATTAATCAAATACCATTTTTACTCATATGTCTTAATGTAAAATGAAACTCAAAAATTAAAATTCTGAATATTGTGAATAACAAGACACATGCCAAAACTTATATTAGTGATAATCATTCTGACTTTTAAAAATATGTATAAAATGTAAATTTTTAAAATTGTATTTTAGTAGAAATCATACAGTCGGGGAGTGGGTACAAAACAGAATTTTGAGAAATAGAAAAAATTACATTCTATCAAACTTGAATACTGCTTTACAATCTGTTACATTTTCTTGAGCAAATGTGATTCTTGTTTCTTCCAGCCAACACCAGAACCTCGGTTTTACTTTGCAATTCATCTCGGCACAAGCATATTTTTTAAAAACATTAATTGACTTTAAGGTGTACATGAATAAAGTGGTTAAATTGTGAAAATAAACATACAAATATCAAGTATTTTTTATATCATCAGAATTATCTTGTAAAGTCCATTGAAAAATAAATATTTAGCTTAAGACTTTTATGAATGAATGTGATTGGATGGTGAACAAAAGTGTTTAACATGTCAAATAAAAGGGCTAGATAATATTGCTCGGCCTTGTTCTATGGTAAACATTTATAAGCGTTCTTACAATTTAATGAATTAATATAACTATAGTGTTTGTGTCATGTATCGAATACAAGTGAAATTGTTTTATTTATTCTGTGTGAATGAATGTTGGAGCTCAAGCATAGAATAAAATATGATTATACTGCACCAAATATTTATTTAAATTTTTCAACATTTTCTTGGCCACATTATAAAAAAAACCAAGATATAAAATGTCTGTGTTAAAACTTTAATTATGTAAAAAAATCAAATTTTGGATTACAACACAAATAAGTTGTGCCCCCCCCCCAAGTCATATGAGTTTAAATCAGATAACTTAAAAAAATGTAAAACAATAGTGATGAAACATAATACCATCACTTATAAGATGACGAACAGTATTTTCGTTGTGGATGCTATAACTAATAACATACGCTAGTAATTCATACTATTAGATTATTTCAGGTCACAAATGTGTTCAACTTTAAGCAACACGTGCAAACACTAAAAACACCAATACGTAATGGTAATGGCTATTACAGTGGAACATAATATAGATCATAACAAACTTTTTGCCAAGTTAGAACAGGGTGATCCATCCAACATCAATATTCTGCAAAAGTATCGTAGTAATTGACTATTGGTAAAAGCATGTATAGAAAATTATAGCTCTAGCCTACCACCAAAAATAATCTTGACTTAGCAAAATACATTGTGAATATATTTTCAGTTTTGAAAGGTTCAGACAGCTAAGACTTTGTAAATAATTTTTCATAATGTTATTATATTTCATTAAAAAAGTGTTTTCATGTTTTGGAAGGGAGGAACGAAAGATACTGGGTGACAGCTACAAGCTGAATGAAGTTCATTGATATCTGTGTCTTCGACTGACTGGTCAAATTTTCTCTGTGTCTTATGACATTCAAAATATTTTTCCTTTTAACTTTTGCAGTTAAGATTTTACAATTCAAAGTTGTTTGCATTTAGACTTTTGTCATTAAATATGTACTATTAGTTACTAATATCATTCACTATTAGTTATTAATATCAAAAATATCATTAGTTATTAATATCAAAAATATCATTAATTATTAATATCAAAAATATCATTAGTTATTAATATCAAAAATATCGTTAGTTATTAATATCAAAAATATCATTAGTTATTAATATCAAAAATA
>BMAW01063773.1:0-18208 GCA_019974015.1 Nephila pilipes | reverse complement strand
TTAGTTATTAATATCAAAAATATCATTAGTTATTAATATCAAAAATATCATTAGTTATTAATATCAAAAATATCATTAGTTATTAATATCAAAAATATCATTAGTTATTAATACCATTCACTGCTTCGCTATATTTAAATATGTTTTGTTTGGACTGTTTTCAGACAACTAGTATGTATTTCGTGTAGCTGTTACGCATATAACCTGATATCTATGAGTAAACGTTCTATTTTCAGTTTTGTAATTAAGATATAGTAAATTCTGTGATAGTTTTATACTAAAATTAGGACTACTTGGTGTATTCAGTAGACACGAAAGTATTTGGAATTACTTGTAATCTGGAACGATAGTTCATAAGATCTGTTTACGCAATATGCTTGAAATCAACTCAATTTTGCTTCAAACAAAATAATTTAGTGAAAATGTTAGCAAGCATTTCTTAATACTAGGGACTCTGCTTTGTGTGGTATCCAAGATGGATTTTATTACTATTCTAATACAAATTTTACAACCATGGATACAATAACTATTGAGCTTATGTATAGATGATGTGAAATCAGTATATCCGCTGGGCTCACATACTGGTATACATTAGTTAGGATTTGCTATTCCGCAATTAAATATCTACCCTTGTCCCTGTAGTCATCTTTAGGTTCTATTTTTCTGGTAAATGTTCATTATTCCCTAGATGGTGAAAAATACGGGTATAAGGCAGTTTTCGAACCACTTATTCAAGATTTGAAACAACGTTTAGACCAATGTTAAGGGAATGCATATGAAATTCTACTTTGGCAAATATTAGGTGATAATTTAGTGTTAAATAAGATTTTTGGATTTGTTAATTAAAACAGCACTGTATGAAAAGCATTTTCACTCATTTTTCACATCACGAGATATTGTTGATTTGAAAGAAGTAAGAAATCTGTTTAATTATGTGCCTTTACATATTAGAACTTCCTATATTTTAAATGATACATTATTGTGCATTACATTAAAACATAAACTATGTTGTACAAATGGGGATTGAGTTAGACTTTAGAACGGATTAAATAGGAGTGTTTATAAGTGATTTTTTAAACTAGATGCTTTCATCTGTAGGAGTTAAAAATTATACTTTTTTTTAATATTGCTTCAAAATTATGAATGTTTTATTTTTTTTAAATATCCAGTATGTATGTGTATGATATTCTGTATATATACTGCTGTTTGTAGAAAATGCAACACCATGAAAGAATCATCAGAATCAAATGAAATTTAATGCAGAAACGACTTGTACTGATACAAATAAATGATGAAATTTTCAAAACAAAAGAAACAAATTAAGCGTCCGAAATCAGTATTTGGTGCAGCCACCATGCGCTGCAATAAGTGCTGCTATACGACGTGGCATGGAGTCAAACAGATGTTGAATATCTGCTTGAGGAAGATAATTCCATATCGCTTGTATGCGCAACCAAAGTTCGTCTTTGGAAACTGCAGGACGCGGATCACGAGCGAGACGCCGACCAACCATATCCCACACGTGCTCAATAGGCGACATATCCGGTGAATAAGCAGGCCAAGGAAGAAGTTGCATGCGTTGTGCTGAACAGAAGTCTCGAACAGTCCGCGCAACATGTGGGCGTGCATTATCCTGCTGAAAGATAGCTCCAGGGATGCCTTGAAGGAAAGGAACGACTTCGGGCTGTAGCACTTCACGGACGTACCTGTTGCTATTGAGATTACCCTCAATTCGTATCAAATTGGATCGTCCATGATACGAAATCGCACCCCAGACCATAACTCCGGGTGTTCGACCACTATGTCGTTCAATAATACACTCAGGAAGGCAGCGTTGACCGGCATAACGTCTAACACGAACACGGCCATCATGGGTCCACAAATTGAAGCGTGATTCATCTGAAAAGACAACTTGGTGCCAATCAGCTCGCCTGTCTCTGTGCTCAAGAGCCCACTGCCGACGCAGCCGTCGATGATTCGCCGTGAGGGGAATCCTGTATAAAGGCACCCTTGCACGCAATCCACGGCGCAGCAGACGACGACGAATTGACGAAGCCGACAATTGTACACCTGTAGCAGTAGACCAACGTGCTGCCAGCTGCCTGGAGGAAGCTGTGCGATCATTCACCGCCATGCGGAGCAGGTGTCGATCATCGCGCTCTGACGTCACCTTCTGTCGTCCAGTGCCTGTTTTTCGAGTTGTTCGGTGCTCGTCGGTCCACTGCTTCCAAACTCGCATCACTGTGGAACTGTTCCGCTGCATACGAGCTGCTATTGCGCGATAGGAAAATCCTCCTTCTCGAAGGCCGATTATCCTCCCTCGTTCAAACTCCGTAAGTTGCTTGAATTTCTTATTCTTCCGTCGTGGAGGCATACTCAGGTCTCACTAAACGTTTGCCACTAACAAATAATCATAGACTTTTTTCAACGTCCCGCTACAGCACTTTATTTATACGCTTTCAGCATCAATTCAGAGGGCGCTGCGCGCGCCGCGCACGCGGGATGGCTCTGAAACTTTATTAATTTGCATAATATCCTATAATTGACATTTGCTGCGAATTTCATTTGATTCTGATGATTCCTTCATGGTGTTGCATTTTCTACAAACAGCAGTTTATTTTGGAAAAATTTGATTTGGTTTGCTTTATTTTTTCTGTTTACAGTGAATCATTAATTCTAGATATTAGCTTTGTTATGTTGTTAATTCAAATACAAATGTATATTAGATATAAAAAATGGGGGGAGCATTGAAATTAAATGCTGTTCACTAAGGTGTTACGATGGAAAATTTAATATTAATCATAATGTTTCCAAGATATTTGCAATAACTTATTATTAAAAGACTGAACTTTAAGTAAAACTCAATTTTCTGCTTGTATAGGATTTTAACAAAACTATATATTGCTTTTAGAAACATAAATATAATTTTTAATGAGCCAAATTGCTTCTAGAAGTATTAGCTCAAATTTCAAACACATTTGTTTTGAAAAGAACTCTTGAATGGAATCTATTTTCATTAATTTAAGATTTATTAAATATTCGAATTGATTTAAATTTGAGGTATAAGTTCAAAGTACAGTTTGTGATCGCATAACAGATGCATTTTTGTTTCTAAAGGTAACAGTTTTGTTATGCAGAGTAAATGCAAGAATTTTGATTCGAAGTCTTGTGGTAAAAATTTCATAAAGTGTATGTTAAATAATATATAAGATTAAGAAAATGAAATTTGCAAATAAAGGAGCGCTTATTTAAGTCTCTAAAAATTTAAGTTGTTGTATATTTTTTTTTGTTTAAAACTCATATTCGATACAACAACAGTATCGAAAATGAATGCAATACATACTCACTTTATTGTTTCATACTCATAATAGATGCAGTGACAGATTCACAAATGAATGAATTACATACTCATTTTGTTGTTTCTTCTCGCATTCGATTCAGTAACAGCTTCAAAAATGAATACGTTACATACTAATTTTTTCTATTACACAATCGTATTTGATACACAAATATCTTCAAAAATGAGTGTGTGAAGTTTCCATTTTGAGTACGTACCTGTTACTAAAAATTACTACTTGCTATTCTTAAATTTGAATACGTTTGGATTGGAGCTATTTCGAGTATGTGAAGTATTCAAAAGTGAATACATAGTACTCGATTTTGAATACCCGATTTTCGCAGTGTAGATCACACACGCAGTATGGCCACATTTGATTCGTGCTTTATTAAATTCCCCATCGCTCACTGTACGTTTGCATTGTATTCATCCTTGCATTAGTACATACATGTGGTCAGAAAACAGACAAATAGTTTTATAACTTTTTAGTACACAAAAAGAAATTCTGTTAAGAGTCAAGCACTATTATTAAAAAAATAATTATAAAATTACTATTTACTATTTATAACAAATCACCAAAATATTAATACAAGTTTTAAATTACTTCATTCCCACGCGTTTTTGTTGATACCGTTTTCTCAAAACAACATATGTTAACTCATGTTAAAAATTGTAATTAGCTTTGCTTATGTCATATTAACATGCACGAACATTATCTTTCTCTGTCAAGTTCTCGAATAATTAGAATTATTCAAAATAAATATTAATCAGCGAAAAGTAAGCGTATTTCAGAGACCCAGACCCCACATAAGTAATTACTATGAAGAGAAAAATACATTCTTCAAATTCCTAACGTGTTTTTATTTGTACAAGCAAAGATTATGAAGTACAAAAACGTTGCAAATGATAACAGCAAAAAGAATACAAACAGACATTTCTGCCATAAAAGACAATTATTGAAAAATTAATATTAAAATAAGAGTAAAAGTTAAATTATTTAATTAGACAATAATATTCTGTTTGGATATTAAAATGAATGCATACAATAAATATTGAAATAAATATATTTCAGCAATATAAGCATAACTTAAGCAAACTAAATACAGTTATTATTATCGTAATGTATTTAGTGTCAATCTCTTGAATCTAACACCTTGTATACTTTATTCTATGGCCACGCATTTTTGTTGAAGCCATTTTCTCGAAACGCAAAATGTTAGTACATGTCAATAAGTAATAAAATTGATAAAAATGCAAATTTTCTACAAAACAATTTTTATTTTATTAATTAATTAAAATTCCTCGGTTTTTATAGTTAAACACAAGTATTTTCAACTCTTTTATACCTCATAAAAATAATTCTCAAGAATCATAATTGACGTTTTTTCTTTAAAAAAGTGAACTTTTTTCTCCCATTACGCCCAAGGGTAATTTAGAGAAAATATCTTCTCAGAAAAGAAATTCTTTGAAAGAGAAATTCTTTGAATAAATTCGAATCATTTCAACATCTAGACAGAAAATAAATCGAGGAGTTAACTTAGACTTGATATTTCTTACAATTTAAACCCAGCAACGAAAAAGAAAGGCTTCATTGACTACTTTTCCCCCTGTTCTAAATGGAAGGGAAAGAAACAATTGGAATTATTTTGTTTTATGAAGACGGAATCGTCTGTCTTCGAAAGATCACTGGACGAATGTTTGCCCTCCCAATGTCTCGAAATTTGTCAAAGATAAAAATCGTCCTTATTGGATAAATGATCAATAGTCGGTTTCCATGGTAACCCCCGTAATAGTGATGGACCACTAACCATTCTAAGGCATTCGGAAAAAAGAAATTTTTGTCTTTCTTTTGAGTAGGAAATATAACGAGCCCAGTGGCATTGAAAAGTCGTTTAGAAAAACTACGCCATCTGGTGGGATTACGCATGGATATGTTTTTTCAAGTTGTATAAATACAGATTTCTATGAAAACATAAAAATAAAAATATCTTTCTCCGTGTGAAAACTGTTGTAACACATGCTGAAATTACTAATAATTCTAACTGCATAAGCTCCATTCATGGAGGGAGTGAGAACATTTTTTTTACCAACAGTAAATTATTGGTGTGAAAAATTTTCAAAGGTTATTCCATATATCCATTCTTTGAATTAATAAGTTTAGAGAGGTCTCCCAAATATACGATAATTAATTTTTCGTACAATTTATGAACTTAATTTTGTTTTAGAAACTAATCTTGAATTTCATATTGCATGGGAAGCATAAAATTTCGTTCAGCGACATTCATTCTAAAGTATACTTAAAAATAGAATTTTGTTAATAGAACTTCTTTCTTCAACTGAACAACTCACATTATTCGAGCCATATATTCGAAACTTTAATTTACAAAGCAATTTATATCATTATTCCCACTTGAAATAAAAATAACTATAATAACAAAAGTGAAATACTTTTCACATCCTATTATGCATTATTCTCCTCTACTAACTCTTATCAAAACTTTGTATTGTTTCTTATTGTTAATTTTCATGAACCTGAAAATCGATAGATTAGCAGGAGGTGTGTAGAATTTGTTTCCCGTCACATCGCAACTATTTTAGACAACCAAAAGTAATTTCCTGAAAGGCATCGTCAGGATTTGATTTATGGACTTGATAAATCCGATGGCCTCGAAAAGTGCGAGTCTTGTTTCTAACAATCATGTCGCCCTCGTAAAAGAGGTCTGTTCTTTTTCTTTCTTGCTTTTTCTCTCAGGTGGAAACATTTGCCAGGTAGTTTCATATAGAAACTAGGTATGTAAAGGGTGGATTAAGAACAAATGAAGTAGAATCTGAAGAATCTTGTATGGAATCTTGAAGTTCAAACGTGCAACAGGAAATATATCAACACTTTATCGACACGGGGGCCTTTATCATGCTTTGTTGAAGATATTGCTTTGGATAATTCGCCAATGTATGATACAAGGAGTTATTACGGAATTAACTAAAGGGACACAGTACACTAAAACGTACTAAAATATAGAAAATAAAACTGTTATATTACATTATTTTTATTTCATAACTTTTCTAATCATGTGTATTATATTTCAACGCTCTAGTTGTAATATTTTTCGAGATGTTTAAATTATCTTTGATAGTGCACTAAATCATTTCATTGACATTCTTCATCAAAACTATATTTCTTTCTCCTAAACTTTTTATTTTCCATAACGACCTTGTATTTAAACTATTAAAGATTATGCTGTAATCAATATAAAGTTTTTCTAACTTTTCTCTATAATATGTTTGATAATCATGTGCATGGAATAAGGTTTTAGAGAAAAAAAACAGCTATTTTTTGAAGAATCCACAAAATTAGATTTAGCTTTTTTTTTTGTTTTGCCATTTTTCATAGAGTTTGATAGAAAAACAATTGTGACGTTGAGTGATTCGTGATTTCCTCTACACTAACTTCTGGAACTCTTATCGAGTTTAACTGATTAAAATTATAATTTCGTCCCAACCGAAATGAAACGAGATTAGATAAATTAGATGAAGCTAGAAATGAAGTGAAATGTTTCAGATGTAATGATATATAAATAATATGTAATTAATGGAAAAGGAGGAGAAAGATAGCAGACGGAGATAGGCAGCCTGAGCTTTGTTATAGAGCTTGAAATTGTTTTGTTAGTTTTGTGAATTGAATTGAATTGAATTACACTAACAGCATCAATTTCCGTAGACACTGTCAAAGATAGAACTGGAATTTTTCAATTAGAGTTTTGTCACTTTGGTTCAAAATATTAAATTGAGATCAGGCACTGAAGTAAAATGATAACAGATAAACGCCACAAATGTAAGACATTAAATAACCCAAATACCATTTTACCCATGCCCAGAATTATGAAAAATATCACTAAAACTTCAAACAAAAAATTGTGTAAAAATATCAAGATTTGTAGAAGTAGTAGGAATTTTAAAATACTTAAATAATTTTGAAGAAACTAGAGTTTCAAATAATTATTTCCTTCAAAATGAAATTTTTTTTCTGAAATGTACGTATTATGCGTGTTCAAATATCCACGGAATACAAACCGTTTCTTATACATATCTTGTAAAAATAAAATCGCTCATGGGGTAATCTTTATCCTTAAATAACTTAAACAGTTAAGAAGGGTTGGTTCATAAATTAAATGCCATTTGAGAAGGATATGATTCATAAAAAGAATGTTTAGTGATTTCATATTCGTTTTTTTTCCTTAAAAAGCGTAGAAGAAACTTCGTGGCACGATACTCTAAAATAATGATATTATAGCTACTATTATTTTTTGAGAATGAGCTGCTGCTTCTCCAAAGAGGAAAAAGGAAATGTATTAGAATTTTTTATTTTCCATTTTGGAAAACTTACTTATTTTGCTGCCTTTTTATTTATATTTGAAAAGCCTTATTTATTTTGGTTTTTACGTATATGCTCCCCCACTTTTGTAATTTTTTCTTACTTAATTTCTTTTTTTTTATACTGTCAATTTTGTAACTGTTTTATGTTTCATTATACTAGCCGGATTACTAGATAAAATTCGATTTTCTCTTTAAATATTCTGTCAGCCATTTGTTAAAAAAAGAGATTCTTCTTTAATTATTTTTAGGACATTTATTTTTTATAGTGTCTATTTAGTTCTTTTTCTATTTCTGTGTACTGTAAGTTATATTTTGAGAGAATTATTTTTATTAATTGTTTTGCATTTCCTTTCGGAGTATTACAGCTCTTCTAAATATAATATAATCATATATATTAATCTCCTCTTTTCTATAATTATAAAGTAATATCCGAGTGGGATGGTTTAGATCCTGTAATTACAATTATAACCTTATCACAATCCAATATCTGTTATAGAATTTTTTAAAGCTTTGTTTCAATTTTTCATCCTGCTTTTTGTGGTCTCTATCTGAGTTTTTCTCATGATTTTCTTTCTCACCTTTGTTGATTATTTTCTTTATCATCTTTAACTTTCCTAAGAAATTGTATTATTTTGATCACTATAGTTTAGCTCAATTTTGTTGACAATAATGGTTTTTTGCATCATTAGGTTTTCTGAATTTGTTTCTGAACTTTAGTTCTTTTAACTTTACTTAGTAGTTTTTACCCTAATAATTTATAATCTTTCTTGATAAAGAATATATATATATATATATATATATTAACTACAACTTTCACTCCAATTGTGAAACCTCCGTTTCATAAACTCGCACATTCAATGCTAAGAAAAAGTTTATTTAATTGGTGTGTAAACAGAATTTCGGGAATTTATTTATTCGGGTACAAATGTTGATTCCTGGTCATTGGTTGCCGACCTTTTCGCCCTGATTCTTGCCGCATAAATATGCATTGTTAACTTCCACTTTTTGTGTCTTGATTCCGTTTTAAAATTGAGTGAACTTGAACAAACTTATAAATTTCAAATATGCTTGTTTTTATGGTTTCCAAAATGGACTTTAGGGCATCGATGAGTTGCGTTTCATATATATATATGTTTTGAATTTATGTTTAAATATTTTGTGAGAGATCTCCACTGCATATACTTTATTTTACCTTTCCTGAATTTTTATATGACGTCTTTTAAAAAAACCTTTTTGCGGTTTTTCAAATATGTATTTTATCGACGTCCTTCCATCTATTGTCTTTCATTCAATGTTTCGAATTCATAAAGAATTTCATTAGTTCAAATTATCTTCATTTTAGAATGAAATATTTTTAGAAGGCATCCATTGCATATATAATCGGGCCCAATATTTAAATGTAATCGGGCCCAATATTTATATCACATTTAGTAGTAATACATATGCCTTTTTGTATATAATTTTTATTGATGTCCTCCGATAATCAATTTTTTCAATTAATGTCTTAAAATGAATAAGAAATTTAATTTTAAAATTCTCATTTTAGATCTAACTACTTTTTAAAGTCATGTTTTGAATGTATTATATCTAATCGTGCCGGTACTTATATAACATATATTTTAGAAATATGTTTGCCTCTTCTTCGATATAAATTATATAGATGTACTCCCCTCCTCAGTTTATTCGTGCAATGATATAAGAAAATAAGAATTTTCAATTACTTTGCATTTTAGATTTAAATATATTTTGAAAGTCCTAAATTACTTGAATTATATCTGAACGTGCTGGATGTTTTTATATATTTATTTCATTCTTTTTTTGCATTGTTTAATATAACTTTGATGGACGTCCAACCCTCCATAGAGTATTCTTGCAAAATTATAATACAATAGAAATATTGCTTTGCAATCCCTCTGCATTTTAATATTTTTGTTATTTATTCAAATTCATCAATTGCATATATTATATTTAAAAAATATGACATTTTTACAACGTGTTTAATACTAAATCCTTTGCATTCTTAAAAATATTAATTTCATAGATGTCCTTCCCTCCTTAGAGTTTTCAGGCTATGTCTTGAAATCAATAAATGTACTTTTTTCAATTCTTCGGGGTTTTATATTTAAATACTTTGAAAGTCATTCATTGAATGTATTATATCTAACGGTGCCGGATATTTATGTCACATTTCTATGAAATTCTCTGCATTTCTTATATAATCTTAATGGATACCCATCCTTTTATATTTGATTCGTGCAAAGACACATAAGCTATAATTTCTTTTTCAATTCCACTCTATTTTAGTAATAAATTTTTTTCAGAGTTTTCTATCGCACATCTTATGTCAAATCCTACCGACACTTTTACTTCATATTTTTTACAAATTCTTATTCCATTTTTAAAACACAACTTTAATGAAGTCCTCCCCTCTAATGTTTTCGCGTAATTGCTTAATATTAATATGAATTTTAATCTTTTAACTGTTCTGTAAATTAGAATGAATTATTTTTTAATGTCATCTATTGCATATATAATATCTAATCGTTCCGGAATTTTTGTATCATATTCATTTTAAATATTTTGCATCTTCTTAAATATGAATTATAAGGACATCCTCCCCTCATTCGTTATTCGTGCAATTGTATAAAAATTAACAATATTATACATTCAATTACTTTGCATTTTATATTTAAATATTTTTCAAATGTTTTGATTTGCATATATTATATCTAAACGTGTCGTATATTTTTTATACTTATTTCAAATTCTTTTGCTTTGTTTGACAGAATTTTGATGGTCTTCCACTACTTCATAGAGCATACTTTCAAAAGCATTAATACAATAGAAAACCTTTTTTTAAAAAAAAGTTAACCATTGTATGTATTGTATTTAAATTACCTGGCATTTATATCATATCTATAACAAAATCGTTTCTATTTTTTAAATATAATTTTTATGGACGTTCTCTCCACCTTAGTTATATCTTATTCATATTGAATTCCGGTCACATTATTCACATTGAATCATTAGTCATATTGAATTCCGGCCACATTATTCACATTGAATCATTAGTCATATTGAATTCCGAGACATATGTGACACCTTAATTAAATTGCTTCAGTCGTATAACCCAAAACAAAAGGCGTTGCAAGCTCAGTAAAGGAATTATTTTGCTGCATGGCAATGCCCGTCCATATGTGGCTTGTCGAAACCGATATCTCACCGTATCATATGACAGGAAATAACATGATCCCACTTCAGTGTAACTGATCTATCCCCATGGATTACCACTTGTTACTTAACTTGAAAAAACATTTAAGTATGATCCTACGATTCTGATGGTGATGTCAAAAAAAACCATGTTCCAATGATTTGTCCATCTGGTGGCCAATTTTGCCATGATAATGGAATACAGAAGTTGATTGTAAGAAATGATACGTGCCTTAATAGTAGAGGTAATGATATTGAATAGTAAAATAAAATAACAAATAATATAAAAAATAATTTTAAAGTCAATTCCTACTTAAGTCAACAAAGAAAAAAATTATTGTTACTTTTTATTAAATAATTACAATTGATATAAATATGTATATACATATGACAGAATCAAAATATGAAGTGGGAAAAGAAATTTTTTTCCTGCGATCCACACGCTTCGTCGCTGATGGTATTAATTCCTAAATTTATATCCTGTTAAATATCTTATATAAGAGAGATTTTTTCTCCCATTTAAAACTAAAATTAATTGCTTGAAAATTAAATAAAAAAATTTTGTGCATCAACGAGATTCGATCCGAAAGCATGAAGATTCTACGCCGACATTCTACCAACTGTGCCATTACAAGACAAATGACATGGCAGAAGCAATGGCTTGTTTCTTAATTCATCCGGTAAATTAAATGGTTGGAATGCAGATTAGCCCAACCACCCTTGGCGATGAAAATTATTTGGCCAATGAAGGTACGCAGGGTAGCCACAATGAATGCTAACATTCAGCAAAAAAAAATCTCCAAGTTTGGCAATTTTTTAAATTGTGCCTAGCGTTTGTGCTACATTTCATTTTCCCCAATTAAATTTAATTGCATGAATTAATATTTGAAAAAACTGTATTAACATCAAGTGACATCCACTACAAGTTTAAAAAAGAGTATTTGAACTTGAGTGGATAATTTAAAAGTATTTTATTAACGATTGAAAATTTGTACAAGATATATATATTGAGAGAGAGTGGGAGCTAATAGTAGGAATTTAAAAATAAAGAACGATTCTTGTAAATATGAAATAATTTTAAAAAATTTCTCTGTTTTTTTTATATGAAAACGGTACTTACTAAAAACCCGCTGATAGAAGTAAGAATACCGTGGAAGTCAACGCGTTAATTCGCAACACTTTGGCCCCGTAACCTAGCAGTCATGGTCGCAGACTTGACGTTGGCGTTTCATTGAGTCGTGGGTTCGAGACCTGATGCCACTAAACCTGCCGTGTAGCGAGGCTGGTGTACGTTAAATTTGTCCACGTTCCAAGATTTTAGTGCGGTGTGCAATTTTTGGAGAGAAAGCTGCTACCCAAAGTGTCATCCTCGTCACTTGACAGGGTTCAAAATTACGAAACCCGTCGCGTCGCCAGTAGCCCTCGCGTTGCTTCTCAGTGTGATGTTAATAAGGCCACGGTAGCCTAGTGGCCATGGCTTCGGATTCGTGGCCGGTTGTTTTCATTCAGTTGTGGGTTCGATC
This sequence comes from Nephila pilipes, assembly GCA_019974015.1. Classification (NCBI taxonomy): domain Eukaryota; kingdom Metazoa; phylum Arthropoda; class Arachnida; order Araneae; family Nephilidae; genus Nephila; species Nephila pilipes. The sequence goes on along the minus strand of BMAW01063773.1, from coordinate 5,764 downwards.
CTAGGCCGCTAAGGATCCGCCGTGTACTCGAGACTGATACACGTTAAATATTTCGTGGCCCAAAGTTCTCCAATTGGCGTGGTGTGGAAATTCAGAGGTGGGTGCCAGCTCAGGTGTCGACCTCGTCATTTGACCGAGGTTCAAAATCACGAGGTCCGTCGCCAATAGCCCTCTTGTTGCTTCTAGAGCGAGATTAATAAAAACTCAACTCAATCTTAATCGACTAAAACTAGGAATTATAATGAAACATATGTAACCACGGTAGCCTAGTTGCCATGGCTTCAGATTCGTGGCTGGCAGTTTTTGTTCAGTCTCGGGTTCGATCCTCGGTTGCTAAGGATCTGCCGTGTTGATGGGGCTGATACACGTTAAATTTATCATATCCCAAAGTCCTCCAATTGGCGTGGTGTGGAAATTAGGAGAGGGGGTGCCAACTCAGTTGTTGTCCTCGTCACTTGCCCGATGCTCAAAATTACGAGGTCGGTCGCCAATAGCCCTCGTGTTTCTTCTAGTGCGAGGTTAATAAAAACTCAACTAAAAAAAACTAGCGATGTTATTAAGCAATCACTCACTCACAATGAATATTAACAATAATTAAGCAATTTCAATGCTGCAGAATGCAAATCTATTTCCCTAAAGCCTTCTCAATCCATCTCTTAATATATTGGCTGCAACCTGTTTTGTCAAAAAATGAAGCATTTCTTTATTTATTATGTAAAAACATATATTTCTGTTTCTGCTGTGAAAATTTTAATAGAGATCAAGGTATCTATCTCCGTGCATTTTGGAGGCAGATAAATGACTCCATAACTCAGGCAATAATCTTTCACAAATTCCAACAACCAATAACTTTTAACAACTTAGAGGGATAAATAGTTAATTAGCATCCCTCCTTCCAACGCACATAATTGGAAGAGCAAATCCCTCACATTATCCGTAATTAGAGAGAGGGAACCAATGAACATTCCTTTGGGTGTGTTATGAAATAATCCTCGGTTGAATAAATCAATAAATATTGTGTACAGCGGACGAGCTTCATTAGTCTCCCGGATATCTAAGGAAGAGTGGGCGGCATTTAAATATTAGGAGAGCGTCTAGTTATCGGACGTATTGATAAAAGCCATTGTGCAGATACAATAATTTAAGCTTTGTTACTCTGAGAAATCTTTTACAAAGGATTTGATAATTATAGAGAAAACTATTTATTTAGGGATTTTTATGTTTCGTGTAAAGAGCTGTTTTCGATATTTGATTATTTATTGAAGAAATTGGGAATTGGAATCTGGGAGTTGGGAATAAATTGGGAAATTTTTCCTAAGGAAGGTAGAAGAAATTTATTGTTAACCTTTAATGCCTACATTCAATTCCTTGGTGCGGTCGTAACTAGTTCTGTATGTACGTAAATACATAATTATAAAATTATACGCAAAACCATCATATCAGTTAAAATATGTTTTATTAATGTTCTTAAAGTTATAAATATCCATACAATATTATTCTTTCTCAAAGTTTGCTTATCTTCTAAGAGCCTGAATTAAAGTTTCTAATAATAGTCAAAATTCATTCTAACAACTCACCGTGAATTGTATATAGTTGGCGTGGTGTGGAAGAGAGGGGGCAAATTAGGTGTCATCCTCGTCACTTCAACCGTGTCTTAAAATGAGGTCCGTCGCCAATAGCCCCTGTGTTGTTTCTAGTGCGACGTTAATAAAAAACTAAAACTAAACTAAAACTGCTGACCTATATATACTCCTCTAATAGAGTAAGTGATAGTGAAACATGATTTCTTTCTACATGATGTTACTCTACAAAAGTTTTTTATTCAAAGTAGGTTTGCTAACTATATTCAATTGTAAATTGAACTTCTATCATCCACTATCTAATGCGTACTAACTCGAATATTTAATTCAATTTCTATAAATATGTACATTTCCACAAATCCATTCGAGACACTTCTTAACGCTTTCTAATTTTGCCTTGTGAGAATTATCCATCAGTCGCCTGATGAAGGACTGGAACTGCAAATGAATGATAAGCTATAATGAAAGAGTGACACATCCGTTAGACAAGCACTAAATAAAAGTAGAAGTGATTAAATGCAATACTCGAAATGAAATATGATCAAAATGAATGAAATCCTAAATATATATATATATATATATATATATATATATATATATAATATAGTTATATATATACATATTCTAGGTTTTAAGGTGTTAAATTTTATATTGCTTAACTAGTAGCGAATGCCTGGGTTTGCGGATTTAAATTTCAGGTTGTTCAACTATTTCAGTAAACTTTGATTTGATTTGCTTAAATATTAATTTGATTATTAATTTACAAATTTTCCCCTTTTCTTGATATCTAGAGTGCTGCATGTTTGGGAAATGTACGATTTGTGCTTATATATATAGTGAGTGAGTGAATATAAGTTTAGGATTCCGCCTGACCTCAACTTTCTGTGCTATCACTAGATTCAATTATTAAACACTAAGCGATAATAAATAAGAATTACAGAATCAATACAGCAATGCTTCAACAATTTATTAGTATATATTTACTATGAAGTGGACAGTTTCTTCGTAAGCTTAATACCGCAGTCTGAACCCACCAATAGTAATTCTACTAGACTTCTTAACACTTACTAGTCCTTCCGACTGCAACTCAGACTTGAAACAACTTGAAAACACTAGGCAAATTTCAATGTTAACTTGCTCGAATCCTCCACTGTAAACTTTAATTCCTCCTTTCTCTTATCTAACACTTCAGCTTCAATTTCATCACCTACAGCGTTCCTCTCGATCCTCTTTCAGATGTTCTACCTTCCGACGGAGTTTGTATATTTCTCAACTCGACTGTTTTATCTCCTAACTACTTTACATACTAAATTTCATGCATCACGTTTCATTTTTACAAGCAAAGGTTGTTTAGTGAAAGCAATTAATTCCCAATTTGAAAGTCCCTGTTAGTGAAGAGAAACCGCGTACAGCCCAATGTCACAAGCTATTACAAGAGCCAGATATGGCTATGATGAGCTACAGTGAGACTATTCTGTCATCCCCGGTCACCACAAGGGTCATATACATACATACATATATACATATATATATATATATATATATATATATATATATATATATATATATATATATATATATATATATATATATATATATGATTACGCTGTTATATGCAAGCAGGAACCAGCCTTTGATTTCCGATACCTATATATATATATATTTATAGTGAAGGAAGAAGAAGTGATAAAAATGTAACGCAAATTGATTACAACAATTACTGGTATGTCTATACCGCGGTAATTGAAAATATTATAGAGTGGGTTTGATAGAATTTCATAAAACGTAACAAATATGTATAGTTTCATGACTTGAAGAAATGATCCAAAAGGAAATGAACCAAGTTATAGCTCTAGCTATTACATACAAATATTAATATAAAATATGCAAACCACAAGTGTATATGTTTCAGGATAGTGTTCTCGTGATGTAACACTACCCTGAACTGCTGCTTGGATCAGAGCTGCAGTTGCTCTTTTATCAGATCTGTATGAATCTACCATCTATTTATCTAAAACTACCATCTGTTTATCAGAATCTCCCATATGGGAATCTTCATGGAGCGTTGACCATCTTTGTTCACCTGTTCCAGATGGACAAAAACAAACACTGAAGACTTTTTGAATCCATTGTGTAATAAATATTCGCAGTGTTATAGCACGTACAACGATCAGTTCTTCCTGAGATTTTACGATATGAAGCTTCAGTTTCAGATATACCAAATACCCGACCAATCTCATAGTGAAACATTTGTTTTGTGGAGTTTTTCATCTACGACCTTGTATGGCTAATGTGACTAAATTCAGTGAAATATTAAAATTCGTTGCTAAAATCCGTGATTCACGAATTATAAATTATACAATATAATAACTTTTAACAGTAAATTATCTTATATTTTCTGTTATATCATATGGTTTTAAACCAAATTACTATCATGCACTATCTTTCCCATTGGAATCAAATTTTACTGAATTTCTACAACTCCTTCTGGATTTAACACATCATATTTTCAAATAGTGTATCATGGAAAAAACATTAAGCACAAATGATATAATATGGTATGAGAGGTACATAAAAATAATTTACAGCCCGACTCCGTTAAATCGTGGTTGATTTATTCGCGAAACCATTGAACTCGCAGTTATAATGTGGCTCGGGTTTTGACATTCAGGTTAATCTTTTTTCAGATGAGGTCAGGACTTCAAGTTAAGAGTAGACATACATACATTACTGAGTAGTACTTTTATTTTATATATCGGGGAGTAAAGGGATCATAGAGATTCAATGTACAATAGTAAACTTATATTCTAATTAAGACAAAATAATAACACAAAAAAAACTAAGTGAAATGTTGCTTCCACACCTAAAAAGGAGCAAGAGAGAAGCTCAGGGATAAATTAATAATCTTTTGCAAACCAAAATCAATATGTCCTCTAATCATAAATGTCAGACGGTGATTTTTGTCACGACAGAGAAAAGATAAAATTCCAACCTAGCAAAGAGGAACAAATGATTGTTTTTAAAGGCGCACCCTCTGTGAAAGTTTGGGATCATCAGAGGGTTGATCCTTGTAATACTTTTCATTCTTCTTTTTTTTTATTTGAATGTTTGGATTGGATATGAATCAGCATTTCTCGCAGAGTAAAATGTTCTAGTTTGAAAATTTTCTTATGTAGAATCTTATTTTATACAGTTCTCGTGGTCAGTGGAATTAGCTGTATGTTAAACATTTTTTACCGGTCGAATCATAAAAGTTTTAAATATTTCTTTTCTAGTATAAACGATTTTCCAATAATATTGAACGCAACGTCGAAATATTATAAACATTAACTAGAAAATTCATATCAATGTTGGAATGTGTATTATAGCTCAATTTACATTAATACCGTAATTCGGGGTTTTGTAACCTTAAGCCACAACTACCGTAAGTTAAAGTAATCTGAAATACATAATTAAATGATCTAGCATTGTGTAAATATAAAAGAAATCACACAGAAATATTAATTGTAATTCTACTTTCTTATATGTTTAAAATTTCTAAAAGTTCCGAAGATTTGTTTGCTTGTGCTGATACGAAAATTAAGATTTTTTTTTCGAATGCTCGTAAGACGAACTTTATGTTCCGAGGTAATTTAATTACTTATCAATAACCGACTTTTTTTGGAACATATGTTTTTAGTGAAAAATGTTCATGAAAGTCGAACATTTCAGAAATTATTGATCAAGTCAATTTTGATTTATTCTTATTTTTTTTTTATAATAATAAACATTTAAAGTAATACAGCAGTATATCTTGCATAAAATAAAGAATATATTATAGAAAGATTTAATAGATTTAAATTAAAGATACTATGTTTAAAATGAATAATGTATATAACGACATGGTTAAAAATAAAAGGGGAAAAAATGCTTCAATCTAAAAATTGACTATTTTTATTTACTTACAACAATATATTCTCTCCTATAAATAATGTAAAGAAAAAAATCAAATTGATTAAACTCATTACAAAATTAAACATCGCAATTATATAAATTACAGGATTTTAATCTTTCAAAATTTAAAAAAAAAATATTAACAATTTCAATGCATAATAAAGGAAAACCGAAGATTACGAAAGCTACTCACTAAAACACAATTAATATAAAAACTAATTAATTTATTTTTTAACTCATTTTTAATCAGG
>BMAW01063770.1:78280-99614 GCA_019974015.1 Nephila pilipes | reverse complement strand
ACTCAAAAACCCCGGGGGGGGGACTAAGATGTGCCCTTTGCTCAAAAACTTGCGTAAAGCGTCAAAATATATGTGTAAGACATGTGACGTTGTACTGTGCATTGATTTGTTTTATAAATATACCATACAGCAAAATAAGATTTATTCTTTTATATCTATATATTCCTTATAATGGTACATCATTACACCATGAAATTTATGTAACATATGTAAATATATTTTGTATTTTCTTAAAAGTGTGTTTTTTTATGTAATTTTATATATAAAACATTCAATTTTCGATTAAATCTTTTTTTCTTTTGTATACATTAAATTGGAATGCATTTTAAATAATATATATAAATACCAAAATATTTTAATGAATAGCCGATTTTAGAGGAATTTTTTTCACAAATTAGGCTTAATAACTAAAATCGTCTGGGCACAGAGTAACACTCCGAGGTAAGAAGCCGCGGTCCCAGAGAAGCCCTTCTTTTTTCTCCCTCCGATAGCATAAGGGTTAAGCTGCTCCAGTCTATTTGCAATCGTCTTATATGAAAAAATTACACAATGTTCATGCATCTAATTACCCCCATCCGATTGGTGACCCGAACCAGAATGATACGGTTCAATACTTCAGTCAGAATTTTCACTTTACTAGGTTCAGTTTTTCAGTTCCACCCTACTGTTTTTTACATAAACAGTTGTTTTAATTGCTTTGTTTTTTGTGTCTTTTAACTCTTTATCACTCACTCACTCACTCACTCACATGTACTTCGGCTTAATTGGGGGTATCTTTCTTTTTAAGCTTTTCCTAAAGTTTTCCCAGCATAATATGGCCTTGGAGGAAAGGAATGGTGTATAGATATCAAGAATGACTGACCCGCGCATAGAATTGCTATTGTTGCGGGAGGAAGTGCAACATCCTACTCCTAGGAATTGGAAGAATTTCCACCAACGAAGGCCGGGTAACCGATCAGTGCTGTCTACATATCTCGCACCTTCCACATAGTAGAAACAGGAAACGTTTTGATAATCTTACCACCAAGTGTACCATTCCTGGCTATTTTTTCCAAAAATGAAAGTAATAAACAGTATTGACGGCTAAGAGCTATATCTAAAAGGTTGATCGTTTATTCAAGATATCCACAGTCTCTCTTATAATTTTTGGTAAATAGTAGAACTTGCATTAGTTATGTGTTAAACTATGCCATTGAAAGCGCATCTCTAATTTTGTACTATCTACTTCCTACAGTACTGGGATAGAACAAAGTAACTTTGATATCGGCTTGGGAAGCATATTTGCATATATATTTGCTGATATTTCACATCCAATATTAATCATGGAATTTCTGACCTAGAGTGATGGCACTTAGGACTGTGAGTATACCAGCCTGTTGAAAATTTTTTATTAGCTCAGTGCTACCAATTCACCATACGCGTTGAAATTTCATTGCAATTTCTAAAATTGTTTGATGAAACCTTATTTTTTTTCACTACTCAAAAGGATATTTTTTCATTTTATAGAAGGTCGATGAATGCTTTTACATTCTAAATCCAGGCAGTTACAATCAGAAATATTTAAAATATTAAAAGCTGATTTCGATAACATACTCAAAGCATTACATTGTCCCTTCGAAAAGGCATAGCTATAGCTCAATACATTTAATACCAAAAACGTTTAGCACTTAGAGGATATATGTTGATTATTGACGATTAAATGATGCTCAACTTACTCAACTGTAATCCAATACAACACACATATGATTTCTCCCCTTTCTTTCATGATAAATTCCTTATTTATAAAATAGAATTAGTGAAGGCTCATCTCAAGAGATTTCCGCCTCTCCTGCAGTCGTACTAAAAACTGGTGTAATCACCCCACTAGGTTTGTACGAATACAAGTACATGTATTTTGTCTTCGGAATGCTGTTCTTGGTTAGCGTAACTCGGAGTCTAGAATTTTGTTTCACATATATAGATATTTGTTCGCTTCTTTCAACGAAGAACACTTCCACAAAAAATTCAAACCTTGTTCAAATGCCTTCGTAAACACAATATAGTGATCAGCTCTCACAAATGTATTTGTGGGAAATCAAAATTTGTATATTTAGGATTCCATATTTCTGCTGAAGGATTAAAACTTTACCTGATAAGGTAGAAAACATTCAAAACTTTGCACACTCATAAATGCACGTTTTACTGAGACGTCCCAGACCAGCTCTGGCGTGAGAAATATTCGGCCTTTCGTACCACTTGAAATCGGGAAAAATGTATATGATTACATCAACACCTTATCATATTCTAATAATAAGGGTAGAATGGGAATTGGGAATGGAGGATAATGCATTGAAGCATTGACTGCTGGCAGTTTTCTCTTTTTTGAGAAGAGAAAGAATACAGCACACTTAAGATGATAGAAATTACCCAAATTATCTTTCCTGCTGATTAAACCGTCTCTTTTGGAGAAGACTCATCTAAAAGCAACCCATTTATTTGATTGGTTTCCTGAGCATAATGATGAACCCAGGTCTTATCAAAGGTGACAACTCAAAATAACGATAACAATTCGATACTGCAACACTCATCAGCCATTAATAAGAAATGGTTGCTGGATCGAAACTAACTGATGAATCTGAGTCAAATTTGTATTGAAGCCGTTTATTAAATAACGTGACAAAAGGATTGTACAAATTTACCTCAATAATACCATTTGTCGTGAAAAAAAGTACTGTTGAAATCATCATAGTAGTTCTTTATAAATATTGGTAAAAATCCTTCCAATCCTTCCTTCAAAGATTAGAGAAAAGTAATTTCTCAGAAAAGAATTTATGTATTTCCAATAAAATTAGATAAGAAAATTTCTGATGAAACAATAAATAGATTTCATCAATTTTCGCGATTAAATGTGTTTTAATTGCTACAGAGAATGACGTTCATGCTAATAATAACCAAAAATTGCACTATCTCTTATCAATATCAAATACAGATTTGCAAAATAATTTTGAAAAAGCAGATTTTGAACCACATTCAATGTATTAAATGAAACGAAGGTAAAACTAAGAACGTCTTTGATTTACTTGTTTCAATAACGATGACGAAATGTTTGAAAGATTGGGATAAGATGTTGTCTTTACTTTAATTAACTTTTTTTTTTAGATTTATATTTAAGATTTTTTTAAAACTTATTGGTTGATGAATTTATTGAATTATTGAATTCTTGAAACTGTAGAAAATATATAAATTATAAAGAAAGTATCTTCTAAAAGCACCGGAGAAATTTTTTCAATGATGTTTATGTTTCAGTATTTTTATTTGACGAAATCTGGTGATTTAATTTTTCAGCTTTAAGAAACTTTCAATTTAACTTATACATGGAAAATAGTGCTTTTATTTGAAATAACGAATATCAGACTAACAATTTATTCTTGAATTGCAGAACATTATTTTATAAACTTTTACCTACATATTTCAGATTTTTTTTTTAAAAGAAAATTAATTAATTTCGTGATTGATATAATAATATAATTATTTTAATTTTTGAAAATATGCCACGATTTAAATTACAAATAGCTGAATTATTTGTCATTACATTTTAGGCTTCTGGTTTTGAATGTAAAACAATTACTTTTATATGATAGTTAAATTGAAGCGTTTTAATTTTTATTGCGATCATTGATTTTATTCTCTTGAATATGCATGCTATTTTTCAAATAATCTTCAAATAAATAATTTTTGTGCAGTTATTATCCTATAATAATAATGATTTTCCTTGTCTTAGAGTGAAGCGAGAGGCATTTTGTACTGCCTATCCGGACCTATGTCAGAAACCAGACAATTTAGCAGAGTTTTGCGAAATGCAACCTTATTTTTGCTCTGACAATATTTCGAATCTAGAGGTGAGTACTTTTTCAGTAACTATATCAGTTATTTTGAGCTAATATGAATAGTTAAATTATCTTACAATTCTTGAAACACTGATATAAAAGAGTTACATTTTGTTTTAGTATTATAGTTTTTACTCTACAACCTTTTTAACATCAGATTTGAATTTTAAACTCCATTTTTTCTTCCGTTTTCATGTGTTAATAAAGGCATCCTTTTGCATGTAAATCATATTCTTCTTAAATAACATACCGTACGAGTTTCAAATTATTATACTGCTGTGAAATATTTCGAATTTATTCAAACTCTCTTAATCTGATCCTGAAAAACCAAAAAAGATTTATTAATTAGGTTTTTTAAAACTACGGTTCAGATATAATGTTACATTTGTCTTAGGAGTATCGACGGATCATCAAAAATAAATAAAATGAGCATAGTTTGATGAAACATACTATGGCCAAGCTTTACACCGGGGCTCTATGCAAATCCAAACGAAAAATGACATAATTAAAATTAAAAAATCACACTGAGAATCAAGGCATGAACAGGGTAATGGAAACTAATGGGTTTGCTCACGATATAAAAAACAGATGTTCGACATCTTAAGTAAGTACAGACGATGCTTGTAATCGAGATGTGAGGATTTGTAAGTACAGACAATAATTATAAACCTAGCAAGTTACTAAAATTTATAATAGATATTGTATCTTTGTTTTCTTGTGACAATGCAAGCGTTTGGGATGCATTCTAAATAGGGGGGTAAGTGTAAAGTAATAGGGCCAAGAGGTACCCCTCTTCTACGTTCCCATTATTTTACATCAGATAAAAACGTTTTGCCAATGACTGTTTTGCACGAATAACATAAAATGAACACACTAAAAATATTTATGTTGCTTCAATCTTTCTGAAAAAACGAAGTACAAGAAACAAGACATAAGAAAAACAACAAATCTTGAAAGTTAAAAATGAAAACATAAGAAATAAAGCCCTTCTGTGAAAATTTCCAACTATTTTCAAACAATATTACGTGGGAACAATCAAAAATATTCAACAGGGAGGAGGACTAAAATAGAAGCCGAAATACTTGGGTCTATTTAAAATTACGGAAAGGAAACTGAAAGGCCCTATGTTGAAAATTATGTGTTACTTGGAGGACAAGAAGAAAACTAGCACTTGTTCGGAATATCTTAGAGTATGGACTGATAACTCCAATACTGGAAACACTAATGAAAATATATTTCCGTCCAATTTTTTATTGTTTATATAATAAAACTACACAGAGAAGCAACGCAACAGTTATTGGCGACGGACCTTGAAGATTGGAATCCCGGTCGAGCAACGAGGATGATACATGAGTTGGCAACTCTCTCTCCAACCTTCCACATCAAGTGAACGGGATTACATGAGACCTCGACCAGATTTAATATCCATCAGCCCTGCAACATAGCTGGTCTTTAGTGGTATCTCGGTTCGAAACTGCGACATAACAAAAACACCGCTGACCGAGAGTACGCTACCATAATCACAAGGCTAATGAAGCCAACATTTCCCTTCCAAACACAAAGAGTAATTTTTATTATTTTTAGCTTTTCAGAAAACTTTACTTTTGGAGTGCTTTTTTTGCATTTCTTTTCAATAGCTTACAATTCATATAGCTTACATTATGAATTTTCATAAAATTTAATACTCAAACATTTATTAATAATCTTTTAAGTAATATATGTTTACTTCAGTTTCGTTATAATTTCTCTAATGTCGTTATTAATATGCAAAATTATATTATTATTTTGATGATAGAATACTGGTTTTATCTGAGTTAAGGTGATATTGTCGTATGGTCAGTTGTGGGAATAATCCCACCACGCTGCTCCGTCACTTACAGCACAAATGAGCTCGATTCGTAAAAACGTAGAAACACGTATTCGTCTTTCTTAAAATTTTACTCAATAAAAACATGTTTTTCGTATTAAAAAGAGAATGGTTTATTGAAAGATATTGATGTCAATGTCCACAAGAGAGAAGAAATTATGATACTTAAGAATAATGACTGCATTTTAAAAATTAACTGATTTACTTCAGAATATTCTTGTAAAACATTGCCAAATAAAGTATTTGTGCATCTGCTTTTCCAAAAATAAAAATTTGATGAAAATGTTTCTTCCTCATAAAAGATTATGAATTATATCTAGATACCAAAACTTGGATATTATGCAAGTAATTTAACAAATGACGTTCATGATGCCTTAATGGAAATATATATTCACAACATCAGTCAAGATGGTGCGAATCTTTGGAGTTGGGAGGTCCCTTATGAGCAGGAGAACTACAGGTATAAAATCTTGAATTTTGTACGTACATATATATGAGTGTTTAAGAATACTGTTGATAGGAACCTGACAAAATAATACAAAACAATCTCTAGACTAATAATTCTACATATCCAATGAAGTAAAACTTTCAGAGATACTGCCTTTTGATTGCTAAATTCCTATTTTTAATAATCCAAATGATCATGGAAACATTAGTAATTGTTACTTGCGTTTTATGCATTTTTCGAAAATTAGTGACCAAGGAAATAAATTAACCTTCCAGTGGGTGCGCCCTCTATATCATCGTGAAAGGTCACGCGTATTTCTTAGAAAAACTATTACATTTAAGAGTGTTAATGGTAAAATTTGGTTGTAATTAGTTAAGGACTAATAAAAACATTTTAATTAAATGATATTTATTTAAGAGGATTAGAAAATAATGTGGAAATACAACACATAATCACTATAAAATGACCAAATGTTATTGAAATTGCATGAAAATAAAATAAATGAAATTGGTGATATTTCGTTTGATTTATTTTCATTTCTCACATAAAAGCTCAAAGATAATATAAAATTAAGAAAAATGAGCTCAATTTAGATAATAAAAAAAGGAAGAAAAATAAGTTTCATAGTAATTTCATTACATTCAGTCTATTCTCCATAATTTTTCATGTCTGTTAAATCTATGGCTCACTCGATTACAAAAGGAACATGAGTATATATAATGCGAGGGGCTGATTTAGTATTTTTCGATAGATTTTTCCGCTATTTCCATGACTGGATGATGTTTCTGTTTTTCGTAAGGTGGGCTATTTAGGTATCTGTAGATCTATCGTCAGTATCTTCTGAATTGTTTGCTGCACTCATTATAACTCCGAATCATCTTCTCTTTTTGAAATGTGCTCTTTTTCATCTGTATCACTTTCGTCTAAAACTATGGCTTCACCATCATCACTGTCACATGAAAGCATGTTTCTTACAGTCTCGAGGTCAGTAAGATTCTTCATGATAAATATTTTATTTTTATCAGCCATAACTAAAAGAAGAGCAGAAATAAATTAGATATTAGGAACAGTCGCAGGTATATGACAAATACAGTGTCTCTATTCCAATCCTAAAAGCTATTAAAAACAAAAATTACATCAAACCATAATGTTTAAGTCTCAAACAATAAAGATATTTTTAACTACAAAGAAAATCAGATAAAACAAAAACTTACCTGAATGGTCCCGCGTATCTCTAAAATACAAAAAACAGATTTGCAGTGTCCTATTAACGCCTCGAAATTCAAACAATGCCTGAAAGTAGGTCAAAAGGAACGGGAAGAACATTCAAGGAAAATAGCTCGTAGTAGTACTTGGTATAAAGGTATAAAACGAAAATGATATCTTGTGTATTTCTCACGAAAGCGTTCCCGCTGGAAGGTTAAAGAAAAACAAATGAGAAATCAATATTCATTCGAGTTTCTTTATGTGCAGTATGTGTAGACAGATATCAAGGGGACTCATTGTAACTATTCAATCAATAAATATTTATACACATGCGAAACAATATGTCTCTTTTAGTAATCGAATTCGTTACACATTGCACCATTCTGGACAATTACTGAATGTTAAGTACACCAGTAACTGTCATTTGGCATTCGCCAAATCCTCCTTCACCGTTACTTTGCATACGTTATCATATCGGTCATTCTTTCTCATTAAACTGTTTCTTTAACATAACATATATATCAATCTTCTGTTTTACCACCTTAGTTTTCCTAGCTCTCTTTATGTTTCATATTTACAACTTTTATTTTATAACATTTTTTTACTTAAATGAAATATTGTTTCAGTTGGCTTGCATTACTAAACTAAACTTATCTTTTAAAAAGTTTTTCGTCTTTTTCGAAACATTATGGGGAATTTTACATTTTACACTGATGATCTAGATAGCTTCTACAAAATAGGTCGAAATTGATATTTTTCTAACTTTTAAGACAGAAAGAATGATTTTTTTAAAGATTAAGTTATGATTTTCAGAATAAACAAATAAAATCTACCATGTTGTGTGGATGAAATAAAAAAGACGTAAAAGAGTTTTCGCATTTCCGGTTTAAATTTTTAACCAGATTTCTTATTTTCTTAAAACGGTTGAAATTATATATAAACACCAAAATTGATTGATAAATAATTATATAAATTGTGTTGCCCTAGAAATAATTACTTAGCGTCTTAGAATTAATGTTTTTGAAGAATGATTTTTTTTCTCCTATTTGCTTAGCAAAATAACAACAAATTATATATTCGACTTTGAAAAAAATGGATTCGCAACCTGTTATTCGACTAATCTTCATATTTATGGTGGGGAGGAAGTCGAAACTACAATTTTTGGTAAGTATAATTATAACTCTAATTTTAATTTAATGCTTTTCAAGAACTTTCGTCAATTTTAAGATCACGTCCTTTTACAGATATAATATGGTGATCCAAATACAACTAATCGTAAAAGGCATTTTGCAATTATTTTTAAGGAAGTCTTAAAATAATATTTAGAAATAATTTAATATCCATTATTTACCGCTATTTTTATTACACAAATATATGCGTAAATAACTATTTTTTTCCCCTATTTTTTTTGTTTGACGTAGTTTCGATTTATCGCATTCATTAAAGATTGAATTCAACAGCTTTTTCAATTTCGCGAACAGAGCGTTATCCCATATGAGTTACCTAATTAAATTCGTACATATAGATTAATTTATTTATGGCAATTCCTGCAATAAAACTATCTAAGAGAAATATTTAGGTAATTTCTGTCTTTTTACTAATTTTCTCATTTTCGGAATTCATTTCAGCCTGCTGCTATGCAATTGCGTAGCAATTCTGCAAAATGTGTGTATGTTTTAAGACCAATAATATTTTTTTAAAAACGTCGTTCTCAACTAAATGTTTAGCAAACTAGATAAAATAAAATTGTTTATGTTCCAATGATTTCGCCATTGAATGGAAACCGGAAGGTTAATTCAATTGATAGGTTGTTTCAGTTGCCAGTTGATTGGGTGATTGGTTGGCTGGTCGGTTAGTTCGTCGTTTGATTGATTAGTTGATCAATTAGGGATAAATATGCCTGAACAAAAGCATTCGGAAAACTTTTTATTTTGAAAAGTGAATCGGGAGATTCGCGTTTTTTCGTTTATTAAGACAATACCCCATCGGTGGCTCAAGACTTTAATGCTTATATTATATAAACAATTTTGGATTTCAAGAATTATTTTTATACTTTAGATGACACTTTTATTTCGAAACATGTCCTGAATACTTTCGAAATATTTATCCGAGAAGAGGAGGCAGTTTACCCTTGGACAGTTCCGGAGATAATGTTGTCCATCCATTCTCCTTTCATTCCAGTTTATCCCTTTTATGAAGGAGAGATTTTAGAATTAGGTCACATGTACATTATAAATATCCGAATGGTAAGTATACTGATATTAATTTTAAACATTAGAAATTAAACAAGAAATGAAATACTTACTGATATTAATTTTAAACATTAGAAATTAAACAAGAAATGAAATACTTATGTTTTTAGATAAGCAGTGTTTTCATGTAGTTTAAATAATAGAAGTTTTTAAAGAATTTGTCTCTCAAATAACGACATTTATTTAATATCGTAATTCGATAATGTTTAGTGGTTCTTGTTAATATTTTTAGTATGAGAGAAAAAATAGGATAAACAGTGACTTATTTCTTAAGAAAATGTGTGATTTATGTATCTGAAAGCCGTAGAGTTTCGATTGAAGCTTTCGAAATAGTTGTGTCCTTGAGCGGGAGGAGTTTTTCTGATTTGGGAAGAAGATCCAGTACTTTTTTTGGTTCGTAATGAGAACTAATTTTGGTTTTTGTCAATAACTTTTCAAGATAGAATTTTTATTACTTAATGTTTTTTCAAATTTTTGTTGTTACGTTAAAAAGGAAGTGCTTTATTTCATAATTCGAACTTATAGTATTTTTGCCCTGTGTAATGAGTTTATTGTTAATATATTTGGGGTTGTTGATAAATTGCATTAAATATAGTATTGTGCTTAGTGATGAATTGTATTTTTATTATACATTATGGTATTAGTGTTGACTTTTGAAATAAATTTTCGTACAGTTTCGTTTTATTAACGTGACACTAGAAGCAACACGGGGGCTATAGACAAAGGACCTCGTAATTCTGAACTACAGTTAAGTGACAAGAAAGACACCTGAGCAGATATCCCCTATTTTACCTTCCACACCACGCTATCAGGAATGCTTTAAATTAAGAGTTGCTGTTCTTCGTTAAGATGAACCGTAAATCATTTTTAAAAATATGAACAGCTATAGATGTTTGAAATGAAACAAAAATTGTTTAATTAAAAATTTTAAAACAGGAATCAGCAATCTATAAAATTTATTCTGAATTCATACAAGATATTTATGTCGGTATTGTACATGAACTGAAACTAAAACATGAGATCACGAAAAAAAAAGCACAATTAGATTTCGAGAAATTAAATTTCTACATATTTAAAGCAAAATTAAAATTAGCTCATTCCAAAAAGAAATCCCCCTTCAGCCAAAATACTGTGGCGAACAAATTATATGTCTGGATTTGCATTCCCAAAGCCTACTTTCATTACATGGTTCGGTCCAGAGTTAAGAAACTGCAGACAGACAGAGACCAGGTGATGCATACTAGAGAAAATAATGTGCAGTCTTATATCTAAAAAAAAACATGTATGTAATCGACCCCTTGTAAATATAAGCTCTATAAAAAAGATAAGTGTAACATTATATGGTTGCCGTTAATCCATATCCGATACTGTTGTAGATGTTGAAATAGCTCAAAGCCGTGTTCTCAGATGAGTGAAGCTTCTGTTTTTTCAGTGATAGACGTCATTTACAATTATGGCGTCGTCGTGGACACTGGTTCAATCCAGTAGCAATTATGGAACACCCCGCGGCAGCGTGACTTCATGGTTTGGAATGCAGTTGTTTAAGATTTCAAGTCACTTCTAGATCTTATTCAAGGCACTATGCTTACCCCACAATACCTGGATGAAATGCTGATCAGCCAACGTGCTCTTCGAGCTACACAGATGATTTCCTGTCCACCATTCTCTTCTAATTTCTCACAACTTAAGCACATTTCGATAGTGATTGAATGCCATTTGCCGACCCTTTCACTTCGATTCTCAGAAAACGAACTCTGGCAAAGGATTGACAAGGAATGGAGAGCTATTCCTCAGCACACTATCCATACTCCTTTTGACTCTGTATCTAGACGGGGTGCTTCATGTATCACCTTCCACAGTGGTCCTATAACCTACCGATCCGATGCTGTTCTCGCTTTGTATTATGCATATCATTTCAAAATTTAAGATCAGTTATTTTTCCTTGCAGTCTCTCTCTGTTTGCAGAATTTCAGCACTCCCTGGACACTCCTTGTAGGTGTTTACATTTCCAATGTTGCGCATTATATATATATATATATATATATATATATATATATAACGCAGAATCCTTCAAATTATTTTTTAAAATTCATTGAAAATTCTCACCGAAGAGCTATAAGCAGAAATTCTGTTAACTATTTTGAATGAAAATATTAGTAATTTGGTGGTCTGAAATTTGACATGAACGACTGAATATTTCTTTATGTATTTATCGCATCTAGATTTGATTTATGAAACACCTTCTGTGCAATTATATTTTTAACCTGTTTTTAGAGGAATTGGTGCATTAACAAGCAATGGAAGATATCTTATTACATGTTGAGATTAATAAAATGCGAATCATGTGTTTTTCATATTTATAACATTTCTACTATTTATTTGTAGCTCTGATTATTTAAAATTCTAATTCCAGGAAGAAGAGCACCTTCTCGAATATCCATATTATACCGACTGCACGGATTACGAACATTTATGGGAAAAGAACAACAAAACCGGACCTCGTTCGCAAGAAGTATTTTTCTGAACAATTATCGATTCTTATCTTAAAGCTGTTCATTATGTTCATTATATTCCATTGATTTGTGTTCGTATACTTTCAGATGTGCAAGCGATTATGCACGTGGAACTATCTCAAGCCATGCGCGTATTGTGATCATGGTTTGATCGTAGTAGACAAACCAATATGGGTTTGCGAATATATAGGTACGTTCTTTACAATTTGTTATTGAAAAAATCGTAGCTAATGCTCGAAGAAACTGTTGGTACATTTCAAACGGATATCGCAAATCAACTGATTGAAATTGTGTTTCAAAGTTCTCTCAAAAATATTACTTTTTTCAAAAAACACTCGATGCAAAATTTAACAGTTTTTTTAATGATAAAGGGTATTTATATATTTATCTACACATTAAAAGTACTGAGGATATGTAAATTTTTCTGCATTTCAATATATGAAATATAAGAGTGTAAAATAAATTCAGTGACGAAAAGTAAACGAATTTTTACACATTTCGTCTAATGTATGCAAAAGTACATAAAATTCTAAATGCAGATGTGTTAAACATTTCTAGGATTCACTCAGTACAATAATAAATCATTTGAAATAGCATTGAAATCACAATCTTGCATATTGATTTACAAATTTATTTTATCATTCAAAAAGGACTAAGAAGCTTTCTCTAATCCCTTAAATTTGCCCGTAAGTTTCGAATAATCCTGTATACCAGAAAAGATGCCTTTCGCATATATAATATTTTCTTTTCCCTGTCGACACAAAGCTTCTATGCAAAGAGATTAAATGGTAGCGACACAGTGATTGCTTGGAAGGCGAGCAAAGAATTTTTAATCGGTTATCTTCGGCGGACTAGTGGTACTATGTGGATTCGCATTTTCTTCCAGAGTTCTGACCCCTTTATTTCAGGCACTTGAACAGGTCATAAAGAATATTAAGTGAAAGAGCAAAAATTTACATTTAACCATTTGAGGTGCGGTATATAAAAAAAACATTAAATTTGAGTTAAAATTCATCTGATATAAATTAATAATGTTAAAAGGACACAATACCAAGAGATAAAATGAATTTTTATTTATTTTTTTCATTTTTAAGACCCGGTATAAATAATATACCTTCACCCCTCTAGAACATCTTATTTGTAAACTCGTTGTTTCGCATTCCTCCGAAGAAATAATAAATACTTTCATAAAAAAATGTATTACTTAAATTAATTTGAGAAATATTAGTATCACAAAACACTTTTGAAAAAATGAGAACTTTATGATGTATTTTTATTTCTAATAGTGATAATTTGTGCGAAAATGAGTTAATTAATTGAGGTATAATATTTTTATACATGTACGATCTTCATAATTTAATAATAAAACTTTGTTATAAACTTAATGAATCAAATTTAGTAGAAATACATATACATTTTTATTTAAAATAAGGTAAATTTTTATTGCATATATCGTAAAGATATTTTCTTCCTCACTTGTTTCTGAAAGTAACTCCGATCCTTCAGAAGGGAGGTCTTAAAACAAAATAAGTTTTTAGTCCGCGTGTAGGCATTCTTTTATATATATATATATATATATATATATATATATATATATATATATATATATATATATGAATTTTATATAAGGCTGTTTTAAGTAAAACTCAGAGAAAGAGTAGATCCTTAAGAGTTCAAAAACCGGCCGTCCACGATAATTGTTCGCATTCGAAACCTGCCCTCTCACATATGAGATGAACAGATGTGTCAAAGAAAAAAAGGCCCACCTTCCTTATTCTGAAGTATTTTTGGGATGTATACATAATTGATTTTCTTTCTTTTTAATGATCGCTAAAGTGGCATTCCTGGATCTTTTTTGTTTAGAAGGAATCATCCTTTCTTTCAAGATTCACATATGGTGCCTAACGCTAAGGGTTCTGTTTTTCTTACAAAGTGGGTAACTCTTTGCTGTATTGTATCTTTTGTATCCTTTCTTCAATGAATTACATCTTAGTTTAACTTAGATCCTTTGATAAAGTTCACTACTGGAGGCAATGAACGAGTACTGTCTTCCCTCAATTACTGGAAGCTTATCGCCTATTTTGATCTCATGCTAACACTATGCTATATCAATTATCGTTTGTAATTCTCATGTCTATCAAAAATAAGTCTCTGATCGGCTGTCTCAAGCCAGTTCTATCTTAGACGCCTCTGAACGCTCTCACTTAGTCTTCGCTTTATAAAATTTCTTTTTTGCAATATTTTTGGTTTTGAGAAAGCATTTTCCTCCCAGCGCTTTTGTTGTCTTTTCGTGGGCACGCATTGATGATTTTTGATTAGCCACCTAGAGGCTATTGTTTTAGGTGAAGCGATTTGACGTACCTGATCACTTTTAAATTTTTTTTTTATCCTTTGCTGCATTTTTAATTACATTTATCTACATATGATCGAATTAATAATTTTTCGATTGCTTCAATTAAAATTGTAAATAGCCGATTTATAATCAATTTAATAATTTATCGTTTGTTTTAATTGTAATTAAATTTATCTTTAATATATTCAATTTAATAATTTATCGTTTCCTTTAATTTTAATACCGCAAAAGTTTATTATTGTCCATCTTTCACTGTTACTTTATAGAATATTTACGGCTTCTATCTTTCACTGTAATAAAATGAATCTTCCCGTATCAGTCTGATTCGAAAATTTTAGTGCTGTCATCTGTTGCTTTCTAACCAATTGTGTGGGAGGTGGTGTAAATTTTATACTACTTAGTATGAAACGAAAACTTTATATTTTTTTGTTTTGAGTATTTAGCAATGTTTACATAAAATTCCACACATGTAGATTTGTCACCTGATGAAATTAAATTTCTCAATTCATTTCAAAAACTTTTCTGTACGGTATAAAACAACCATTTCTTAGGAACTTTCATTAGATTCATAGCAATAATTTTTATAATCCTTCTGCATGGTTGTGCCATCTAAGTAAAAAACACTGTAAGCCACGAATTGAAGGTAAAAGTGTGATGAAAAAAAGTTTTTTACATAGCGTTTTTTAGGGTGCTTAATATTAGGTACAAAAAATATATCACCGCCCCTGAAAGGATTTAATACTGCTAAGGAGAGCTTAAAGACCAGACGAACTTCACTTAGAGTTATTATATCTCTTAAAAAGGAACTGTAAATTAGAGAATCGAATATAGTTTTGTTATAGCCATTACTAGATTAATTAGAAGATAAATTAAAGGATTCTGGAAGTAGATAAAGACATTTTAATCAATTGTTAGAGGACAGTGTTCCGCAGGATATACGTAACAAAGAATTTCAAGCATACGAATAGATTTATAAGTTGCAAAATCAAAGTGTCGAAGATCATGTCAAAATCTGAAGTTCAAATACCACAAATCTAGAGAATAGAGAATCATGTTGCTAAACAGGCAGTGGTATTAGCAGAATTATAATTAAAAGATTTGAATGGCTCAGCAAAGCAAAACCTTGTGAATGGCTCAGGTTTTGGAATATTTTTGTGAAAATACTAGATGTCCCAAAATTAGATGAGTATATGGAATTCGTTTTTTTAATCCAAGCAAAGACACAGAAAAAAACGTTCTGGATACAGTTGACGGTTTTCTTACAACTACGGATATTTATTTTGAAATAATTGAACATTGAAAGAACAGATACGGTCGATAGGATATTTTAGTTCCTGTTTATGTCAGAGACCTTTTGCAGCTTGTTTTAAGCAATAACAACAGCCGAGGAAAGAATTTAATGTATCATCACTATATGTCAGTTTATAATCAAATCTACGTTCGCTCGAATCCCTCGGTGTTACAGAAAAATGTTAGCATTTTATTTCCGCTAATCCAGCCATGTCTTCCTTGGGATGTCATGCGAAATTGGAAAAGGGAGCGGAAGAAGGTGAATACAGGGAAGAATGAATTTAAATCCGTCTTGATTAATTAAAAAATTAAATATTATCTGAAAAACGAATCATAGTAGCTTGCAATTGTTTTGATTTGGAAATGTTTCAAGAATGATATTAAATATAATAAATTTAATTTAGCCACGGCGAATTATTTGAATGTTGGTAATGCTTTTAAAGATAAATCAATTGCTATGAAATACTATAAATGTTATCTCTTTTTCGACTAATCGCATTCATCAGACAAATGTTTTAACGTTTCTTCCCTCTCTTCTGATGAGAAAATCATATTGTATTAAAAAACGGAGTATGTTTTGTTTTCGAAAAAGATTTTTTGGAAGTTAATTGAAAAATTGTTAATAATAAGATAAATAGAGATATTTAAGACAAGAGAGATAATTACTAATCCCATATCAATAAAGTGCCATTTTTTGTAGGCATTGAAGTTTAAATTTATCTAGAAACAAAATATAATTTTTTTCTCAGGAACATCAAATTCGAAAATAAGCCTCTAAAATTGCATATTAATTACTATAATACTTTTGTTGAGTCTGATTATTGTCTCGTAGGTTCTTTAGAAGAGTTATGTAGAAAAAATATAACTTATTTCCGTTGAAGACATTTTTTTACGAGACATTTTTTTGCTTTTTTGTATAAAGCTATTCCTAAAGCGATTTACATAAGCACAGCTAACGGGCGCGAAAAGATTCCTCTTTTCTTTCACAACTTCTTCGAAAAAGCAAGATACTTCTATTCCTTTCCCCTTTTAAGACTCGTATGATCAGTCACGTCCCCATGGAGAGGACATTTTTATTTCAGAGGGGCGTGACTTTGTCTCGTTGAGAAAACTGGATGATTACTCGTTCACAGCAGTTGAGTGGCATTAGGCGAATATTTTGTTAAAGGCCGTAACGTCGTTTGGAGTTCAGAAGCTTACTTGGAAAGTGTTCAAATGAATCTCAGTAAAGTTACAATACTACTGATTTTCATAATTTTAATTGATGTAAATTTTGATCCTTAAGATTATAGTTTTATTTTGAATGAATTTTTTTGGTGTAAGTCTAAATTTTCTTTGCATAGCGCACTCACTTCAGAACAACTTACACTTTTCATTATCATTTGTGTCAGGGTAGGTAACGTGGAGCACATTCAAACAATAGTTTTCAATTTTAATGCGGATATATTATTTTCCAAGAAAAAAAAAATATACAAAAATATTTCTAACCTCCTTTTAACCATGTTTAGTTTTTCATTTTTCCGTTTTTTAGTATTTTATCCTCTAAATACATGTGGGCATTTATCATTAAGCGAAATTTTGTCTTCGATAACTACATCTTTCAATCAGTCAATACGAATTTGATTGTAAGAGAAACTTTGTCCCATTTATTTTGTCTTTTAAAACAGCACCCTTGAAACAATTTAGTTCAGTGAAGTTGACCAATAGTTACTCAAAGTATCCAAAACGAATATTTGTAACAATTTTAAATTTTAGAAATGTATCCTTAATCCGAGTATTAGAACCCAAACATAAATTGTAAATTTATTCGTAATTGTTAATGGTACAAACTCATCATCATATATCGTCCTATACTGCAAAAAAAAAAAAAAAAAAAATCTGGAATTTCCTCATGTGTTCGTAATACTTCCCAATCATTTACCAATACTTTAAACTTCTAAAGAGGGGAGATCCATTTGGAAAAAATACGTCTCAAACAAAGTCGAAGTAATCTTATGACGGCGAAAATAAACGTTTTTACAGCTTTCAGCAAGTTTACGGCCATACGGAATCTTACGTCTAGAACGCTTGAAGTAACTCGAACAGGATATGATTTTACTTGCAAAATGCTTAGAAGGTTAAATTATAATTGGACCTGATGGAAATATCGAAAAGAGAACAGAGAGCGAAAGAGAGTGTTTGACACGTAACATTACAAGAAGCTAAGCGTAAGAAAAATAGGACTTCTCCTGCAAAAAGGGACGATCACCACTCGGGCTTAATTTTGCCATTACCGAGAAATCGCGAAATTGTGCTGACGTTTGCCAAGTGAAAGGAGTGCTACAGTTAAATAGCGCATGGAAAGTGGTTGGTAAATATTATTGGGTCTAAAAATATACATCTTGAAAAAGGGGAATTAAATTATAATGAAGAAAAGATAGTAATTAGGCAATCACACACATACATCACCTCTCCCCCGTCGTCAAAACCAGACCACCCCTAGAAAATACCTTTCCCATGGATCACCGCTAAAATTTGTTACAATCTGTGAGAAATAGAAACGAATTTTTAATAAGTTAAATAGAGTAATTATCGCAACAAAAGCATTTTTCCATTGAAAAGTAATTTTTGTTCAAAATATTTACAAACAGATAAATATTAGTAATATAATAGTTGATTAAAAACGTATTGAAATATTTTGGTGATTATAAATTTAACCGTAATTGTTGCTTTTATGTGCCATTGTGTTTAAAGTTCAACATTATTTTGTAGCTGCTGCATCAATAATTTGATTTTAAGAATTTAATACATATAAACATATTTGAAAATGTGACCTTTTGCTAAATTAAGGTTTTAGAAAGCATAATTATATCTAATATTTAAACGTATGAACATTTTCCGTTATTGTATCTTAGAGTAGTTTATATATATATTATATCACATTGGAGGTGATCGGAAAAATTCAACATAATACTGTAAACATTGTAGCTCAAAAATATTTTAATAATACGTCTGCCTTTTGATCTTTCTGTGATTTAGTCTACAACAATTCTTCAAAAATAAACCACCCATTTCTCTATTTATAGAGGGAGGAGCATAGACTGTCGTGGCAAAACCTGACACACTTTAAGAACACAAGACAAACATGCGTACATTGGCCTTATTTCTTATTTATCTATGTTATTTATATTATTAATCTTATCCTTGAGACACATTACCGGGAAATCATCAAAGCTGGAAAAAAATTCTTTATTTTAACTAATCCCTTAATTTATTCTATATTTTATCTAATGTCCATCGTTTTTTCGTCAGTCCATTATTTTTATTCTTTTAATTTATGTCACCTCATAATTTCCATTAACCCTTTAATGGTTATGATCGAACCTAGCTCGTCATTTGAATAGCGCATCTTAATGAGCTCAGCCTTGTTCAGCTCGTCCGAAGGTTTTCGACCCAATAGGTTGCAGCCGGACTCTACTCGAGTAACGAAACTTCGAAAACGTTCGTCCGCGTATATTACCTTGCGTTATTTATGTTACAAACGATATTTACTGCCAAAATTTAGATCGTTGGATAGCATGCAGATGGCGAAACGGGTACCTTAATTTTTTTTTTTCATTATAAGGAAAAATATTGCTGATTCAGTTATTCTAGTTATTTTTCTTGTGTAATTTGGCGGGAAATTGTTATTTAAAATAGCGTATTTATTGCAAATATTACATTGTTCCATTATTTATGATTCCACGTTTTAAAGTGTATCACACTTTAAAAGAAAATTTTGGTGAATATAACAATTAAATGTTTTATAATACTGAAAATTCCGTGTATTTATTTAGATATTTGAATTTAATATTTTACAAACTAATATGTATAAAACATTTGATGAATTGTTTAAGAGGGCGAGTTACAATTGTTGTAAATATTACAATAATATATCGCAAATAATTGCTTCAAAACTCAATATTTTACAAACTAAAATCTGTAATATTTAACCCTTGCTAAATTGTTTAAATTGAGAGTTACAATTGGTGTAAATATTACATTAATATATCTCGAATAATTATTCAAGAAATATCAATTAAAAGCGAGCGAGCTATCCGTTTCACCGTCAGAAAAGGGTAACATTTTCAAAGCTACTAGGGAGAAAACGACTGCCACTTTCAGCGACCGTATTATCATAGGGCTGCGCGTCATAGGAGAGAGAAAACTGTTGACTCACATAACCGTCATAGGGTTCCGATATGTCGAAGAATAGTCTGAAACAAATATCACAAGAAATAACAATAAACAAAGGGTTTCTTTTTTATTTCATCGCAAGTAAATTGGGCAGATATTGAAATTTTGTTAAATGTTTATAGAAAGAAATGCCTAATATTAAAATTGACGACAATTGTATGTTTTAAGAAATTAGAAATTGAATGTTTATTTAAATTTTGATAAATTAGAACAATGGTATAATCAAGGTGTTATAACTGATAAAAGATGGGTGGAAATATTTAATCATTTCAAATATAAACACATTTAATATGAAAATTTAGTTATTCTTGTTGAATTTACGTTGTGCTGTCATGGAACTAATGCTGGAG
The DNA here is from genome assembly GCA_019974015.1 of Nephila pilipes. Lineage (NCBI taxonomy): Eukaryota > Metazoa > Arthropoda > Arachnida > Araneae > Nephilidae > Nephila > Nephila pilipes. The sequence goes on along the minus strand of BMAW01063770.1, from coordinate 79,254 downwards.
TTGAAAGAGTTTTTTTTTTCAATTGCACATGATTTTTGGACAAATGAGACATCAAGACTGAATGTTGATATTCCAGTTGCAGCATTTACTGTAAAATTCTGTGTGATGGATATTTCTTGCCCCAAAATTTCCAATATATTGTTAGAAAAAGTTATATTGGCAAAATGTTCATTTAATGGAAAAATATTGCTGATTAAGTAATTAAAAGGGATGTAGGCATAGCTAGTGTATTTTTGTTTGAATTAATAAAATGTTTCATTTTTTTTTCGTTGTACTTTTTAAAATATTTTCGTCCTCCTTTTCATTGTAAAAAATTGGTCACCGTATTATTGTTATTAATTTGAAGGAAAATAATATCGGCATTATATCTAAACATTCCAAAATTATTATCGTCATGGAAATTGTTTCCATAATAATACAGATAAATGCAGATAAAACAAATATTTGCCGGTACACCTTGAGGTATACATTTAATTGGTTTATACATGTTATTATTAAAAACTGTATAATTTTCTCGAAACACTAACTTTTCTAAGTAAACAAATTCATCACATCCAACAACTTAAATAATCTTCTTATTTAATATGTTTTGAATAAAAAAATGATCTTTAAAGACATAGCTATAAATAGCATAAATGTCTTCATTATTAATGTATTTCACTACATCAACACAATTTCTAATAATAGTGTTACTTGGTTATACTGTGTATAGTAAAATACTGTGTATAGTTTTTTTGTGGTTTTATACCTTCAAGACTAATAAAAGTATTCGAACAATTATAAAATTTACAGGTTTAAAGAACTATTAGTATTAAAAATATTTTAGAAAATTTAACATTATTCTTAATGACACCAATTTTCTAATAAAATATTGTAATCCTATTAGAAATTTCTACCTGATTATCGCTTACAACTATATAGAACTAGCATATATATATATATATATATATATATATATATATATATATATATAT
>BMAW01063770.1:0-58280 GCA_019974015.1 Nephila pilipes | reverse complement strand
GAAATATTGTCAGAGCAAAAATAAGGTTGCATTTCGCAAAACTCTGCCAAATTGTCTGGTTTCTGACATAGGTCCGGATAGGCGGTACAAAATGCCTCTCGCTTCACTCTAAGAAAAGGAAAATCATTATTATTATAGGATAATAACTGCACAAAAATTATTTATTTGAAGATTATTTGAAAAATAGCATATTCGAGAGAATAAAATCAATGATCGCAATAAAAATTAAAAAGCTTCAATTTAACTATCATAAAAAAAATAAATGTTTTACATTCAAAACCTGAAGTCTAAAATATAATGATAAATACCTCACCTATTTGTAATTTAAATCATGGTATATTTTGAAAAATTAAAATACTTTATTATATTATTAGATCAATCACGAAATTAATTAATTTTCTTTAAAAAAAAAATCTGAAATATGTAGGTAAAGTTTATGAAATAATGTTCTGCAATTCAAGAGTAAATTGTAAGTCTGATATTCGCGTTATTTGAAATAAAAGCACTATTTTCCAGGTATAAGTTAAATTGAAAGTTTCTTAAAACTGAAAATTTAAATCACCATATTTCATCAAATAAAAATACTGAAACATAAACATCATTGAAAAATTATCTCCGGGGCGTTTAGAAGATACTTTCTTTATAACTTCTATATTTTCTAGAAAATACAGTTTCAAGAATTCAATAAATTCGACAATTTGTCAACCAACAAGTTCTAAAAAAACTTAAATATAAATCTAGGCAATTTATATCAAGAAAAAAAGTTAATTAAAGTAAGGACAACATCTTAGCCCATTCTTTAAAAAATTTCGTCATCGGTATGGAAACATGTAAATACAAGACGTTCTTAGTTTTACCTTCGTTTCATTTAATCCATTTATGGGGTTCAAAATCTTCATTTTCAAAATTATTTTGCAAATCTGTATTTGATATTAATAGGAAATAGTGCAATTTTTGGTTATTATTAGCATGAACGTCCTTCTCTGTTGCAATTAAAACACATTTAATAGCAAAAATTGATATGATTTATTTATTGGTTCATCAGAAATTTTCTTATCTAATTTTATTGGAAATACATAAATTCTTTTCTGAGAAATTACTTTTCACTAATCTTTGAAGGAAGGGTTGGAATGCCTTTTACCAATATTTGTAAAGAACTACTATGAGGATTTCAAAAGTACTTTTTTGACGAGAAATGGTGTTACTTAAATAAATTTGTGCAACCCTTTTGTCGTGTTATTTAATAAACGTCTTCAATAAAAATTTGACTCAGATTCATCAGTTAGTTTCAATCCAGCAACCATTTGTTATTAATGGCTGATGATTGTTTTAGTATCGAGTTGTTATCGTTATTTGGAGTTGTCACCTTTGATAAGACCAGGATTCATCATTATGCTCCGGAAACCAATCAAATAAATGGGTTGCTTTCAGATGATTCTTCTCCAACGGAGACGGTTTAATCAGCAGGAAAGATAATTTGGGTAATTTCTATCATCTTAAGTGTGCTGTATTCATTCGCTTCTCAAAAAAGAGAAAACTGCCAACAGTCAGTGCTTCAATGCATTATTCTCCATTCCCAATTTCCATTCAATAATTATTATTAGAATATGATAAGGTGTTGATGTAATCGTATACTTTTTTCCTGAATTCACGTGGTACGAAAGGCAGAATCTTATTAGCTGGGACCTCTCAGTAAAACGTGCATTCATGAGTGTGCAAAGTTTTGAATGTTTTCAACCTTATTAGAAAAAATTTTAATCCTTCAGCAGAAATATGAAATCCTAAATATACAAATTCTGATTTCCCACAAATACATTTGTGAGGATTGATCACTATATTGTATTTACGAAGGCATTTGAACAAGGTTTGCAAGTTTTTCTGGGGGTGGTCTTCGTTGGAAGAAGCGAGCAAATATCTAGATATGCGAAAAAAATTTTAGACTCAGAGTTACACTAACCAAGAAAGATTGAAATATTTGAACAGCATTCCAAATACATGCTCTTGTATTCGCACAAACCTTGTGGGGTGATTGCACCAGTTTTAAGTACGACTGTAGGCGAGACGGGAATGTGATGAGATAAGCCTTCATTAATTCTGTTTTAGAAATATTGGATTTATCATGAAAGAAAGGGGTGAAATCATATATGTGTGGTATTGGATTACAGATGAGTAAAGTAGCATCATTTAACCGTCGGTAATCAACGTATATCCTCTAAGTGTTATATGTTTTTGGTATTAAATGTGTTGGGCTATTCCTGTGCCTTTTCGAAGGGACAATAAGTAATGCTTTGATTATGTTATCGAAATCTGCTTTTAATCTTTTAAATATTTTTGGTGATAACTGCCTGGATTTAGAATATAGAAGCGCTCATCGACCTTCTATGTGATGAAAAGTATCCTTTTAAGTAGTGAAAAACGATAAACTTTTACCAAACAATTTTAGAAATTTCAATAAATTTCAACACGTAAGGTGAATTGGTAGCACTGAGCGAATAAAAATATTTCATCAGGCTGATATACTCACAGTAAAAAGTGCTATCACTCTAACTTTTAGAAATGTTCCTGAAATTACAGAATTAATCCTTGTTAGGTCAGAAATTCCATACTTAATATTGGATGTGAAATATCAGCTAATATAAAGGCAAAAGGAAATATGTGTCGCAAGCCGATATCAATGTTAAGTTGTTCTGTCCCAGTACGGTTGGCAGTAGATAGTACAAAAGTAGAACTGCGCTTTCAATGGCACGGTTTAACACATAACTAATGTAAGTTCTACTGTTTACCAAAAATCATGATCAAGACTGATGATATCTGATGAATGAATGGTCAACCTTTTGAATATAACCCTTAGCTGTAATTACTGATTATTACTTTCCTTTTTGGAAAAAATAGCAAGGAATGGTGCCCTTGGTGGTAAGATTATCAAAACATTTCCTGTTTCTATTATGTGGAAGTTTCGAGATGTATATAGGCAGCACTGATCGGTTACCCGGCCTTCACAGATGGAAATTCTTCCAACTCCTAAGAGTACGATGTCGCACTTCCTCCCACAACAATAGCAATTCTATTCACGAGTCAGTCATTCTTGATATCTATACATCATTCCTTTTCTCCAAGGCCATATTATGCTGGGAAAATTTTAGGAAACGCTTAAAAAGAAAGGTGCTCCCAATTAAGCGGAAGTACATGTGAGTGAGTGAATAATAAAGAGTTATATGCACAAAAACTAAAGCGCTTAAAACAACTTTTTATGTAAAAAACAGTAGTTTGAAACTGAAACACCGAACCTGGTAAAGTTAAAATTCTGATTGAATTACTGAACCCAGAGAAATACTTATCGTTCTAGTCCGAGTCACCAGTTGGAAGGGGTTAATTAGATACATGAGATGCACTGTGTAATTTTTTCACATAAGTCGACTGCAAATAGACTAGAGCAGCTTAATATCTAAAATATTATTTCTTTGTCATTTGTGTTAGTACTGTGCTTGAGCATATCGTTTTGTTCAAATAGAACTGCAATGAAGTTAGTTGAAGTATTTACAAACTATAATTGCCGATGATAACTGCAGAGAGATATTACATCCTCAAAGATATAAATACCTGCGCAATTCCAGTACCAAGAAAATGACTGTAGTGGACTTAAATTCGTCAAAAAACGAAAACGATGAATTTTCTTTAGCGAAGTATTTCTTATTGGTTCAGAATGAAATCGGCTGATCATGGTTGTGGATGGTGAGAAGAAATTCCAGTCAGGTCCAAAAGAGAAGCTCACATTGGAATATTGACGGAAGAGATCAATCGAGAATCGGCAAATATAATAACTCCTTTTCTTCTGCTACTGTGCTCTTCTGATAGCTCTATGGGTATTTATATAAATACAGCTGGTACACTAGCCGAATTTCATAATTCTTATGATTACGCACGTTTAGAAATAAAGTGTTCTAATCTGCACCATCGTGGCAAGCTAAGAATGCGAAAGTGATTCCTGGCCGTACAGTGGAGAGTAGTTTAAAGAAGGCCACCACACATTCTTAATTAATTTTATTCCCTAATTTTTTCATAGTACTGTATATTTTATTCGTGCATTGTTTTTGTACTGAACGATTACTTATATAAAACGAAAGGAAATAGTTTTGAAAGAACTTCATTGATTAAAAAATTCAAAAAACATTGTAAACTATATATCTAGTATATATTCCTTTTTTTGTTTTCGGCCGCAAAAAAAAAAAAAAAAAAACTGATTTACATGTTAGAAAGCAATACAGCTAATTTTCGCTTATATAAACACACATATTCAGCACACAAAACAAATTATTTAATCAATAAAACTAATTCTTACGGATTGGTATTGCAAAAAGTGATCGCAGGTTTTATTAAAAGTTCAGGAAATGTCAGATCTATGTGTGTTGCTGTGGGATACTTGAAGTAGAGCTGGAAGAAGTTGACCGACTGCCAAGTAAAACAAGCTACACAAAAAATGAAGATGGCACTTTTAAATACATTCCAAGTAAGACGAATTCTCAAAATGTTTCTCCTGTTTAATTTGCTCATAATACATGAAGTCGCATTCACCCATGATGTTGTCCTTGTACTCCTTTTTGTACCTATTGACTGATTAGAAATATAAAAAAAAAAATACTCCAATCATATTCCAGCACTGGTAAGCGTTATTTTAATAATGAATAAACAGTTAAGATCTAATAAGCATTTAAATCACTAATTAAATAGATAAATTCCATATCTTTAAAGTAAGAAACATTAGTAATAAATTTTATTAAAGTTTGTAGCATAGTTTTCAGCGTTCTATTAAATAAACGTTTGTTTACACTGGATTACTTTTTACTTAATGTAAGGCACCCTTTTATCTATACAAGACTAAGTAAATTGTAATTAAACAAAACATTTCATTCATGCCATTAGAAACACTTATGACATCGAAGAAGACTTAATATAAAAGGAAACATTCGAGAAATGGGAAATCACTTTCAAGATAAGCACAGTAAAAATCACAAGATAGAGACAAATAGAATCAGAATTTAAATCTCAATGTGAGTTGTTCAAACTTAAAGTTTATTGAAGGCATTTTAATGCTTTCTGAAAATTAAAAAGATTAGTGTAATGTAATAAGTTGCTTTCTGGGAATCAAAAGGGCGAATTTGTGCAAGACCACAAATTTTATCCTTTTTTCCGCAACTTTAGTCCACAAGATGAAACTTCGGTAGATTTTTCGTATCCTCTCATCTGGTAGGTATCCAGTAGCTTAAATTCTTTATTCTCAGTGCCATTTATAATGATACTATGATACGCGTGATAGTATTAAAATATTGCTTATGTAAGTGAATAAAAGAGAAATACACATCTCTCTCTCTCTCTCTCTGTCTGTCTATTGTTTCTGAAAACCTTGCAATTGCCAATGTCTTTGCTACTGAAGGCTTGATGGTTCCATTCTTTACTATGTAATCGAGAAATTCAAATTTTCGCATTAGGAACTGACATTTCTTGAATTTTACCACTAGACCATGATTCTTTGTAACTTCAAACACAATTTTAAGTTTTTGCAGTCCTCCCTTTTTATCTTTTGCTGGAACAATAAGGTCGTCCATGCAAATGATTAAAACTCTGTTGCACGTGAGGTCTCTAAAATTGCTTGTGACAAATGTTTGAAAAAAAAAACCTGGGCTCGTGCTTATATCAAAAGGAACTTTGTTAAACTCAAGCTGTCCATCTGGAACAATAAAAGACTTAAATTTCTGCAATCTTTATCAACAATGATGTGGAAAAACCATTTCGTAAATCTAATGTGATATCAACTCTTACTTTTTGTAGTATATCTAAAACATCTTCAATAAGAGGTAAAGGAAATTTATCTTTCACTAGCTTCTTGTTAAGTTTTCAGTAATTGACGAACATTCTTGAAGTTCCGTCTTTCTTTTAGACCAGTGCTCCGCAACCGGTGTGCCGCGGCACACTGGTGTGTCATGAGCCAGATACAGGTGTGCCGCGGTCAAATACATTGTATTTGACATTTTACAATTTTTCATCAGGTATTTAATACACAATGACAATTTTTTTTCATAATAATGTCTATTTTTCAAAATATAGTATAGAATAATTATTATAACTAAATAATTATTCAATGGTCCCCTGGTGAGAACATTAGAAAACTGCACAATGTGTTGTGTAAACACCAAGGCCCACCAAATTAATCATAGATAAAGCAAAATGACCGTTATGCACGTCATTGAAGACTCATGCGCATGTGTTATTTGCATTTGCGCGTGGTACATCACGTTCACTCGTATGTCATTGTTGTCACTATTTTACAACACAAAGTTAAATAAACACGTTCCTACCACTAACGATAATTATTATTAATTATCTTACTGAATTATGTATGGTTAACTTTCTTCGTATAAAAATTTTTAAGTTTTATAACCCTTTAACCTTTTCCTTTCGGCGGTACATATGATGTACCATAAAAATTTTGTCCTTGGCTTCGGCTTCGGTACAGATGCTGTACCAAACGATTGAGAGAATATTCCTCCACCCCCCCCCCGTTGGGGGGGGGGGGGGGGGCGGGGCCTTTGTCACTCGGTGTCGCTTTGTCCGTAATTGGGTGGAGAACTTTTTCGCCAATATTATCATGTGCGTAAGCATTTCAAATGGTTGGCGATGTTTCGGAGCAACAACTTACAAGGCTAAAGATATTTTCCATTCTATAATTTTACGCTGTCCATAATAGAAGAATTTTTCTTTTCTCGGGTTTGTTTCTTAATTTTTTAAGAATGCCTCAGAAATATCTCACTCAAATGGAGATTGAAATTGTTATGAAGAATTTAGACGAAGAAAATTTTGATGATAGTGATTCAGAATGCAAAAAATTAGAAAATACCATTTTGGGAGATAATGTGGTTGATTTGGATACATCAGGGAATTTTGTTGAGAAAGCAGAAAGAGCTTATTTTCATGGAAAGAGGTCCATGGATCGGAAACTTAAAATGTATTACTATTTTTGGGGAAAGTCGGGTTAAAAGTTCATACCAGCAATTATAAATGCTAGCATGAATATTGCTGTTTTAAAGTCAAAAAGTTTAAAAGTCTGATATTTAAGTCAAATCAAACTTCGTCAAATTTCAGTTTAAAAGAATTTAGAATGAATTTAATAACATCTTTGATAGGAAATATAACTCATAAAATTGCAGAGTCTTCAGTGACACAAAAATTGAAAACAAAGGATACAAAATTTTCTCATTGGTCAATTGACGAAAAGAAAAAAAGACGATGCGTATGTTGTGCTAAAAAGAATTTACAAAGAAGAACCACTATAATTTGTAAGGCATGCAACATGGCTCTTTGCACTGACCAGAACTGTTTTTGAAGAATATCACACAGTTTATTTAAAAATGACACAGCACAGAAATAACTGAAAAGAAAAGATAAGAATAAAAAAAAAATTGAACCGATGGAATTTCAATGGGCAGGGAAGTTAAATGGAGAACAAACAAACCAAAAAAAAGGGCCTCTTTTAAGAGCGAAAAATTTTTAAAAGAAGAACTTACTTTTTTACATATTTAAAAAAAGCAATAATTATTACAAATTTTTCTTTTTTTTAAAAAATTTAAGATTTCAGTTAAGCCTCGGGGCAAAAATTCTTCTAAAATTAAAATATAAATTCATGTTTTTTTCTTAAGATTAAAATTCAGAAAAATATTTTTATCACAGCAAAAAATATTATAAATTATTTTTATTCAAATTTATAAGAAATTAGTTCAAAGTTTTGCCTCTGTTTGCTGTACTTTCGGAGCAGGTTATCTATATGAGTTCAGAAACTTTTAATTTAAGATAGTTATTTGCTAGACTTTCATAGTTATCTTAAATTTCTTTATAATTAGATTAATTAATTATTCTTAAATACTAAATAATTTTAAGGAACAAGAAAACATTTTGCAATTATTTGTGGAGATTTAGAAAAAATTACGAATGAAACAAATAGAAAAAGCCCTTTTCTCATATATGATTATTATTAAATATCTCAATTATATAACTTTTTCTCTTTTTTACCTGAAATTCTGTTGTTTAAACTCTAGTAAAATATCTCTTTGAATTTTAGAATTTTCTTTTTAAAAAAATAAATTTTGCAAAAGGAACGATACTCATAAAAACTAAATAAGTATTTCAAAGCGTAAAGCTTGTAAAACCCATCCAATTAAAAGATGGAAAGGAGAATTTAGAAAAAATTATCGTGACATATGTAGCCAAATGTAGGAGCCCGTCTAACACTGTTTTGATTCCTTTCTAAAAATCGGCAACCCTTCCCCTCACCCCATTGTAAAATGAATACCTTAACAATGACTCATGGAGCGTACTGAACATTCAAGTGGGGCTAAAGAATTGTCTCCTAAGTTGAATAAGCAGCCGTACGGAAAGGAAATTTTCTCTCAATTTCAGCCGATTCGTAAAGGTTAAATATGGATAAATTTTTACGTCGGAAAGATTCGTCTTCACGTACAGATGATGAAGAACCCAGCACAAGTGTTACAAAAAACATAAAGAAGGTAGTGAAAAGAAAGTACGACGAAGACTACATTAAATATGGATTCTCGTGGTGTGGTGACGAAACGGCACCAAGACCACAGTGCATCATTTGCGGCGATCAGCTATCAAATGAGTCAATGGTACCCAGTAAATTAAAGCGGTATCTATATTCAAGCCATCCTAGCTGCGCCAACAAAGACAAAAAATATTTTAAGAGGTGCTTAGAACAAAATAAAATACAGAAGAAATTTATGAAATCGGCCGTAACAGTTTCTGAAAAGGCTTTAGAAGCTAGCTTTCATGTTGCAAAATTAATTGCACGTCAAAAGAAGCCACATACTGTCGGCGAAACACTTATTAAACCAGCATGCATGGAAATTGTTAGACTTATGCTTGGGCCCAATGAAGTTAAGGAAGTGAATAAAGTTTCGTTGTCTGCTGATACTCTTAAAAGACGTATTCACGATATGTCAAGCGATATTTTAGGAACACTGATTAAAAAACTGTTATCGGCTGAAAAATTTGCGCTTCAGATCGATGAAACAACTGATATTAAAAATAAAGCTCAGCTGATAGCTATTGTACGTTTCGTTGACGAGGACTTTACATTATTTATTTTGTAAGAAGGTTCCAGAGCGAACTACAGGTGAAGAAATTTTTCGAGTAACCGATGATTTCTTCAAAATATGTAATATTCAATGGAGCAACTGCATTGCTGTTTGCACGGATGGTGCTGCGGCAATGACGGGTCGTAAAAAAGGTTTTGTCTGTTGTATAAAACAAAAAAATCCGACGGTACAATTTACACTGCTGCATACATCGAGAAGCATTGATGGTCAAGAATTTGCCGGAAGAACTTTTGAACACGATGAATTAATGCATTAAAATCATAAACTTAATTAAATCAAGAGCTATAAATTCGCGAATTTTTGGATTACTTTGTGCAGAAATGAGAGCCGAATATGAATCCTTATTATTTTATACAGAAATTCGTTGGCTATCCCGAGGCAAAGTTTTGGCTAGATTATTTGAGCTTCGTCACGAGGTGCATGAATTTCTTTTAACACAGAATATGCTCGAAATATGCCAGCACCTAGATGATGATTACTCGATAGCCAAACTTGACGTGATCCGACAAATTACAAGGATTTATTAAAAACTCGAACTTTGGCAGAAAGAGTTGCAAAAAGGATGTTTGGAAATGTACCAAAGGACCAATCATATTACAACTGAAAACAACCAATTAATTGTGGATCTGGCCCAACAGCATTTAAGTATGCTTCAGCAGAAATTTAATCAATATTTTTATTCCATTAATACGGAACAATACGATTGGGTTCGAAATCATTTTGTAACCAATGCAATAAATTCTACGGAAGCACTGCCTCTACAAATTCGAGAGGAATTTACAGGTTTAAATAATGACATGACTTTAAAATTATACTTCTCCGAAGTTCCATTACATGTTTTCTGGATTTACATCTAATTCCAGAAAGATGTTTTTGACAACGCAAGTTATTAAAAAAGAATATCCTCACATTTCCTACAAAGCAATCTTAGCATTACTTCCATTTTCTACGACATACTTATGTGAGCAAAGTTTTTCAACTCTTGTATTAATTAAAAATGATAAGCGGTCATGCTTAAAAGATCTTGACCAAGAACTTCGGGTTGCGTTGTCAAATATTGAGCCGAATGTAAAACTTTTGTGTTCATTGAAACAAGCGCAGGTATCACATTAATAATTATTATGACTGATTAGAAATAAATATGTTATGGTTTTTTGTATGTATACTTTTCAAATAAAAAACAAACATTTATTGTAAAATTTGTGTATCAATTAATACCTATATACATTAGCTTTTGGTGTGCCGCGGAATTGTGGAAAGAATTTTGGTGCGCCGTAGGTGAGAAAAGGTTGCGGAGCACTGTTTTAGACCATTACGATGAATTATCGTATTCTGATGAGATTGGGCATATAAAGCCTTTTTTGAGACATTTTACAATCTATTTATTTACTTCTTCTCTTCTCGTAAATACTAATCGACGTGGTCATTGACAAACTGGTTCATCGTCCTTAAAATTAAATTGCATGGTGATGTCGGTGCTTGCCGTCTTTTCAGTCTTGTAGTTTTCTATCAGCTCCTTTTTGAATTCGGGATCTCCTATGTCATTCAATTCTACTTTTTCAATGTTTTCCACAGATACATTAAGAATGATTGACTTTCATATTTGACAAATTCGAGTTTTTGTGATTTCCTTCAGAACTTCCATGATTGGCGGATTGAGCCTCGTACTGCCGACTGTAACTCGTGGTCTCTGCAACTTTCCTACTTGATCTGCCCTGCTCGAATTCTCATGGCGATTGAAATAGTCGAAATTTTTCTGGTGCTCTGAAATCTTGTTTGCCTAATTTTTAGTGTTCTCTTGATGTCTTCGTACTTTTCAATTTTTTCTGCTAATTCGGCTGGAGAATTTATCGTTGTCCATTCGTCTAGAAAATGTTGTTAGAAGTCGGTAAGAGCTTTACGTTTCATTTGAGGGGAGTCGGTACCCTATATATCTTCAATAAATCGATTTTCAGATTTTGATGTTTCTAAAATCTCCAATTCAAGACCTTTCCAATGATATAATATATTTGCTAATATTAGAATTAGCAGTATATTAATTTTATTTTGAATAAAAAGAGTTACACACCAGCTGGTGTGCCACGCCCACTTGTGTAGTGAAAAATGTAAACATTGGCCTTTTAAACCTGGGATGTTTGTGCAAAGCCTAAAATTATTTTAATAAACATTTCGCTTAGAGCAGCAGAATAACTGTAGTTGTGACTGAAGGTTTGTTTACTACTCTCACGTGCGAATTCGCTTATGCTTTGCTGAACGTTGTGACTCTTTAAATCATATTTTTTTTTATACATTCTTTGATGAACTTTATTCAGCGTCACTTGAGTATTTTGGTTTCTCTATAAATATTGAAGCTTAAAATATGCCAAAGTCACATAAAATCTTCAAAAAACGTAAAGGAACTTTTTTTAAAGGTAGAAATATTACTTCTAGTTGTAACTACATTAGATGCTGATGTAAGTAACAATGAAATAAAAACTGGTATTCAAAGTTCTTGTGCGAAAGAAAGAAAAGTTCCCGATTTAAATGCGAGTTTTTCTACATTTGAAGGAAATATAGGTATTATTAATGCCATAATGAACTTAAATATACTTTCGTTTGTATTTAAGAATGACGTGCTGTGTAAAAAATGTAACAGTAGCATGGATATGCAAGTTTTGAAAAATAACTCTGGACTGACTATTTCTTTCGTTTTGAAATGCTGTGTTTGTCCATATCGTGTGGAATTTTCTTCTTCAGACTATCATGAAGGAACCGAAATAGCTACTGTTATTACCAGGTATGTATATGCAATGCGTTCAATTGGAAGAGGTGCAGAAGCTGGACGAATGTTTTGTGCACTTATGAATCTGCCTCAGCCACCTACAAGATTTGCCCCGTACAACAAGTGACTTTTAAATGCTGTAAAGCTTGTTTCTGAGGAAACAATGCAAAGGGCTAAGCAAGAAGCTGTTAGGGAAAATGGAAGCAATAATAATATTGCAGTTGCCGTAGATGGAACTTGGCAAAAGCGAGGTTATTCGTCTCTAAATGGTGTGGTTACTGTGACCAGCATTGACACTGGGAAAGTCATTGATGTGGAAATTTTATCTAAGTACCGCATGTACAACTATAAAGTTTCTCATAAAAAAGACTGTAAGCGCAATTTTGAAAGTTCTAGTGGATCGATGGAAGTTGAAGGTGCTTCGAAAATATTTCAACGTTCATTGACATTGCACGAGGCACGGTATGTCACATATTTAGGGGATAGCGATTCCAAAGCATTTGCTGCCATCAAAAAAGAAAACATCTATGGAGATGAATACCCCATCGAAAAGATAGAATGCATCGGACATGTGATGAAGCGCATGGGAACACGATTACATCGTTTGAAAACACAAATGAAAGGGAAATTTTATCCGACGGTAAGCGTTTATGTGGCAAAAACCATTTAACTGAGCCCAAAATAGATAAATTGCAGTCTTATTATGGGTTAGCTATCCGGAGGAATCTGAATAGTGTTCACAGTATGCGACAAGCTATTTGGGCTAATTTTCTGCACAAACTGTAGACAGACAAATATCTTCAACATGGATTTTGTCCCGCTGGAGAAGAATCATGGTGTGGATATAAAAAGGCGGAAGCAACAGGAAAGACTTACATACATAAGAACAGTCTTCCTGTTGCTGTCCTAAAATATATGCGTCCAATACTTAGAGACATTTCACATCCTGATCTTTTAAAAAAGTGTTTACATGGCAATACACAGAACCCGTATAAAAGGTTTCATAATGTTGTGCGGTCACGTGTTCCTAAATCTACATTTGTCCAGATTGAAGCACTTTCACTTTGTGTTTATGATGCTGTATGCTCCTTTAATAATGGTAATTCATCCAATTTGGCTATTCTGGAAAAAATGGGTATAAAACCAGCGGAGTATGCTATCAATGCTATGAAATGGATCAACAGAGAAAAACTGCGGAAAGCTGTTTATTCCTTTTCTGGACAATCAAAGGAAAAGAGGGCAGAAAAAAGACTTAAAAGAAAAAGGTATGTAAACAACATTAAGAAAAATACAGCTAATACAACTTATGGAACAGGACTTTTTTAACCAGGTAAGATTTTGTATTAAAAATCCAGTTTTCTAAAAATGACATTTTTTAAACTGCATGTACCTTTTTCTCTAAATCTACTGAATCCATTCCTTTGAAATTTTTACGATATATTTCTGATATGTTCTTTTATATACTGAAGTGAAACATTTGTAATATTCTTAAAAACACCAGCTATAGAACAGATATCGTAACAAAAAAAGGTTATTTTTCATAAATTCATTGTGATGTTCAGTAAAAAATTTTTTTAAAAAAACCTAAGCAATACATTCTTAAAATCTCACTTCAGTACAAAGATAAATATCTAAATAATGTATAGATAAAATTTTAACTTTACATGATAGGTCTAGTACTTTCTGAGAAAAAGGTACACAAAAATACACAATTTAACATTGTCGGTATAGGGGTACCGACTCTCCTTGATCTGAGATAATCAGTTTCCTTAATTCTTTAAATTATCTGGCGAAACTTTTCTGGCTTTAATTTAAATATTTTTATCAATTTTTCTTTTACGTGGTCATAGTTATTTGCTATCTCCTTTGGTTCACTTGTGACGATACGAGAAATTTCGGAAGGTAAGTGTACTAAAATATATGAAAACATACGTTCTTTTGGAATAGTTAACCCATTCGCTCCCAGCGTATCACGGGCGATACGCTCCATGAGTGTCATCTATGGCCTAGGGTATCATTAGAGATAAGCTCGATTTGAGTTTTTTAATGTTACTATATGGCGTTACAATACCGCAAAATCTATATAGATAGGTTATTTGGAGTATTGCCCTTGGTGATATTGGCTTGGATTTCACTTCTGGCTACCAGGAGGGGAGGGAGTATTTGTTAAAATCACGTGCTGCTGCGCGGCTCTTTAAATGTAATGACATGATTTAATGGGTGTACTTGCTTTCGGTTTGCTTTTTTCTTTCTTGCTTGCTTCTTAGAAGTTCGAAGCAGAATTTATGACCCTTAATAGGGGTTAGAGCTTTTGGTAGCAGATGTTCTCGGCTGTTCGTTTCAACCGGTCGGTTTTTATTTGTAGCTACAGTCATGACGGAAAGGATTTATCTGATACTGAGATTTTCGAAATAATGAATGAATCTGGCAGTAATGTTAGCGAAAATAATTCAAATCTGTACGTAGACATTAAAGTAAAAAAAAAAAAGGTCTAAGATGTGCCCTTTGCTCAAAATCTTGCGTGAATCGTCAAAATATGTGTGTAAGACATGTGACGTTGTACTATACATTGATTTTTTTTATAAATATACCATATAGGAAAATATGATTTATCTTTTATATCTATATATTCTATACAATGGTACATCATTACATTATGAAATTTATGTAACATATATAAATATATTTTGTATTTTCTTAAAAGTATGATTTTTTATGTATACAACATTCAATTTTCGATTAAATCTTTTTTTTTCTTCTTTTGTACATATTAAGTTTAATGCATTTTAAATAATATATGCAAATACCAAAATATTTTAATAAATAGCCGATTTTAGAGGAATTTTTTTCACGAATTAGGCTTAATATCTAAAATCGTCTGGGCACAGTGAAAACCATTGTTCTTTCGGAAAGATTAAGCGTTGCAATTGACGTCCATGTAATATAAAATATAAACTGATTATTTGATTTGAATTTCTAATTTCAATCGTTGTAATTCGATTTCATTTTGGATTTGACGTTGTCTCTCTTTTTCAGCAAGGGTTTCTAGACGCAATTTTTCTTCTAATTCTTGTTTTCGTCATGTTTTGGCAAGATTTTCTGAGCGCAATTTCTCTTCCATTTCTTCTTTTATTTTCCTGCTCTATTATACTTGCAAACAATTTTTTAATGAATTATTCATCGTAGTATATGTCTTTATTAATTAAGTCAATAATTTTTTTAACTGCCATTGAAGAACCAGTCTTTAGATTTAATTCTTTCGTGTGAATTCACACATTTTCCTTTAGTGAGGTACGACATTTTGAAATTAATATGTGAACAACTAAATAGAATTAATTAATTTGGAAATTTATGCTTTAACCGTTTTTGCTCAATAATAATAGCAAGTGATTTCAATAAAATTTGCTGATTATGGTGAATTTGGCTTAATTAATTTGCTGAAATATCTATATGTATACCACAAATATATACTAGAGCAACCATGTAAATAATAGAATATTTAAAATGGATAAATTGTGGAAATGATATAAACATATAAACTTTCTCCCTTTCAGGTTAATGTAACTCTTTGATTTTTAAAGTACTTAAAAAAAATTATTTTTCTTCTTACTCAGAAATCCCTTCCTTAAACATTCTATAAATTTAAACAGATCGTGAGTGAATATAAAGTCATCAACTATTTCACGGAATGACCAAAAATATATTTAGGCAGAGAATAAGAAAATATTGAAATGATCTATTTTGACAATACACTTTCATATTTATGAATCAGAATTCACCAGATAGCAAAACTTATTACTTTGCATAAGAAAATGATAAACATATGAGAACGTTGCATGACATTCTTATGGGAAAGGCAAAATATTTACGTTCATTGCGACGGGAAGCCTCATTACTTATACATTTATTTGATTAGGTGTTTGGGAAACGCAGACTGGTTTGAGATACTATCGAATATCAATTCATATAAAGGAAAAGCACTCCTAGATTTCAAGTTTAAGCGTTATAATTTGAAAAATATATATGCACTTAGAAAATAACACGTTTTAATTCACTTATGATTCAGATTCATTTTTATAAATTAAAACTATGAAACCACAACAATTAAAAATATATATCAGAGGTGAAAATACATGAAATAACCACTAATTTAAATTATTAAAAAAAACTAGTTATTGATAAACTTTCGATTCAATGGATAGTATGGATTTAATAAAATTAAAATATTAAGAAAATTTTAAAAAGAAGAAAAATAGATAAAAAAAAAACCCAAACACATTTAAAAAAAGAGATTAGGGTAAAGACAATTAAAGTACTACTGTTGGAGCGTGACAGAAATTCTGGGTAATCTAATTTTAAAAGATCCAAACCCTTCCTCTGAACAAATGAGCACAGAACAAATTGCTAAAAACCGATAAGATTCATAAATTCAAGTTCAAAATTTCAAAACTTTGCATATAACATGAAAAATTATGTAGAAAGAAAAGGAAGGGATTAATAAGTACAAAATAGTAAATGAACATATAGCTTATGATTCTGGGGACACAGTATATATGATTTCATAAAAATTGGCCAAAAAGCATTGAAAAAATATTCCAAGACCAAATTATTAGATCAAATTATTCTCTAAACATTTTTCTGTTATCCCACAAACTTTTAGAGCTCGAATTTAAAAATATTCGAAAATATGATAAGTTTATACTCATTGGTATACATATCCTGAAGCCATTTATATGCAGTAGACGAACGTTTTTTTTTCTTTGCCTTTTTAATTTATTCGGATAGGGTCGAGTAGTTTCTAAATGTTGTGATGAAATTGCATTCCATTCTCAATGCTCGCTCATATTATCCGATGTATTCCATTCTCGTTCTTTTGATTAATTTTTATTACAGATTTTTAAAACATTATTTAATTTCGGTCTTATAAAACAGTCTTTTTAAAGACAGCAAGTTATAACCTTATTGTACCTCATTCTAAGAGGAGAAACACATCAAGGAAATTGAACTTAAGTGACAATAGACGTAAACGAAGACAAAACTAATATTACTTTTAGATCAGGGCGTCAAAAGGTAAATAGGGTCAATCTGTGAAAAGAAATGTTTTAAACTTCAAAAGAAGGAATTACATATAGTCCTGCACTTATTTACACACTACAAACTAAGCTGTCCTTTTTTAAAAAAATATGAATAGGTAAAATTTATTTGCAACAAAATTTTTGTGCACTGGATTTGAATATTATTTATTGCATTTTTATAAATCTTTTAGATCTGAAAATTTTAAATTTTTTGTATACAAAATAACAATATTCATTAAACAACTTTATAAGTATTTTATCTAATGCATTCTGCACTTTCAATAATTTTATTTACTAATTTTACTGCACATATGTACCTTTTCATAACAAATACAAACTTAGAATTGATTTATCACAGATCAAACACATCACTACTTTTAATTCATTCAAAATGCTAAGTCTTTTTTTATATTGCCAACTGTTTTCATACATTTTCTAGCAATGACTCTTACTATATACCAAAAAGATAAATAAGTTTTTTTTAATCAAAAGAATAATTAATTTTTAAAAAGTGATTGAATCTAAAATTTACACATTTTTTAAAGAGTTCTTAATAAGCCCTTATGAAAAGACATTATTTTATTAACTTCAATCATGTTATTCAAGCAATGTAATAACTTTTTTGTACATAATTTGATAAACATTTAAATCAAATTCCATGAGTGTAAGTCAATTATTGAAGTAATAGTAGCACTTTAAATGTGCCTTATAAATTTAAAAATTTTTGTAAGAAATTGAATTGTTTGTTTTATGGGACATTTTTAGTATAAGTGTTCTATTAAACGTATTACTTATCAATAGGGTAAAAGAAAAATATATACGAAAAGTATTAAACTAAAGTTTTTTTTATTTTAGTTATACATCGTTATAATAAGTAGAATAAGTATTTTTAATAACTCGTCAAAATAAAGGTATTTTTTAAAAAATGCTGTTAAATAATATTTATTTTGATATTCAATTGAAATCAGTGGGTGAAATGCCATAGAATATATAATAACTCCATCTTCTCTACTCAAACATTTACCACCAAGGAGAGTTTACAAATACCTTTTTTTCACATTTCACAACATTAAATATTGTATTGAAAAATAATTGCTTTCCAGTATTATACTTTTCAATAATTGTACATTATGCATATATGATTTTAAAAATTTTTTAATCGAAAATTACAAAACGTATCACTATTGACATAGAATGTAGTAATTCAGTAAAGAGCATTTTGTTATTAGATTCGATGTGATATATATACATTTTTGAAAATTTGAAAAAAAAAAAATTGTAATTTTTTTAAAAATACAAAAATGAACTATAAGATATGAATGCTGCCCTACGGTATGGACTGTTAAACTGAGTTCTACAATTACAGACCTAAATATCCACAATAACAAAATATATCGAAAATAGTTATAACACCAAAAATATTAAATGAAAATGTTCTGAAAATAATTCATTGCTCACTTATCATGTATCCGGTGAAACAAAAAAAAAAAAAATAACTCTGATGCGAATGAAGACTACGGCTTTACGGATTTGTTTACAAAAATGAGAGGCACTGCTTTCGAAAGGCTTTACGCTAAACAACTTTTGGTTGCTGGCGTTTGGCGCATGCGCAATTCTTATGTAGGAGCGTCACTCTTGTTATTTAACAATCAATTCTCGTACTGTGTAAGCAGTATTTTTAATGCTTTTATATCTGAATTCAAGATAAATGCAAAAATTTAATATTTTTAGTATTATATGGAAAAGCAAAAGTTTTGTATGGAAAATATATTTTGAAAATTTATAGATTATTTAAATGGAGTTATATGAAAATGTAAAATGTAGAATCGAAATTCTAAGAAACTTCTAAAAATACGTACGCGTTGATTGCGTTCTTCAAAACCAAACCTAGGATGTCCTCCATTCAAAGGACGTCTTTCTCTTAGCTTGAAAACTGAGGAATGATAAGGGAAAGGATTCGACCGAGAAGGCATACCTTGGTAAGGAATAGCAAAACAATGTTCGAAAGTTTGAAACATATTTTTATAAATACGCTGCACAGGAGCACTGTAACTTACACTTTTGTTTATTGAGTGCATCCATATTTGATAATCACTGAAAATTAATATGGAATTCGCATCGTTATTATTCATGATACACTCCTCTCACGCACGTGGTTAATTTATTTTTAAAGCAGATTTCACCTAAAAGTAAATCGATATCAAAAGCCGTTTATTTTTCTTATTCACTACGTAATTGTTATTGCGTTTCCTTTTAAAATTATCCATAATTATTCAGGTGATTTTTTTTTTTTAAAAAAAAATTCCATTTTGTTAATCCTAACAAATTTTTGGCTTGACTTACTTAATGTATTGTAAATGAGATGCGTGGTATCGTTAAATGCATAATAGTGCTCGCTTGAATTGCTTGACGAAGCGGTTTCATTAAAACTCGTCAGTATAGGGAATTTAACTTTTACTCAGGATGATACAGCCTGCTATTTTTATGCATTGATATTACAAGAAATATATTATTTCAGAAATAACGACGTATGATAACTGCCACTTAACTACATTACCGTTAGCTAAATCAAGGACTAATTTATATCTGTACTTTGAGCATGCTCAATATAAATGTCTTTTCATTGCAGTTATTAGAGCCTAGATTTTACTTTTCGTTAGAGGTTTCTTTTAAAGCTTATATTAAAGTAATTAAATTTGCATTTTTCTTTAAGCCAGCATCATATTTATCAGACAAATAATGCGAAACTCTAAATGAGATTTCCATCAATGAATAAAAGAATGGATTCTCGAAATAAATAATAAAACCAGAACAGTTTATAATAATAAACTGTATGTTTCATTTACGCGCATTCAAAAAGGAAATCCGAAAATTAAACGAGAAATATGATATTTAGGAAAGAAACGAAGATAAAAGCAATTTGAATCTGACAAAAGGTATATTATGGAAGGAATTTTCATACTTTCGTGGTGACAATGTTCAAGCAATGAAGCAACCAGTCGTAGTAGTGATTAAATAATCTATGTAATTGACTGTATTAATTTCTCTTACTTTCTTTTGAGCTCTAGAATTATACAGTACGATGAAAAACTATAAACTTCCTATTATATTGTAATAAAAGAATTATTTAAAAATTTTATATTATGTAAAACAATGATTGTTGTTTAGTCAGAAATATTGGGATCATTTTATATAATTGCCAATAGTGTTTTGAATGTGACGAATTTTTCTAAAACTTTATCTTGATATCGTTCATTTATTAGTTAACTGTAAGATACAAGATTATTTTTGTATTCTATATTAATATCATACTATGTATTTGGTTCTTTATTAATATCATACTTAGAAGCAACATGAAGGCTCTCGGCTACAGACTTCGTAATTCTTAGCCTCGGTCAAAAGGCAAGTTCTACAACAGAACTGAAACTTTCCACTGCAAATTTCCGCACAATTCTATCAGAAGAAGCTGGAATGTAGACAGATATGGTACATGATCTATTTAAAAGAGTTTTTTTTTTCGAATAGCTATGAAGCTTGAAAAATGGCATCAATTTTATTATAATTCAAGCATTCCATAAAGTAATCAGTATTAATAAATAACATTTTAATTTATTTATACTGATTACTTTAATTTTAATTTTATTTAAGATACAATTAGGATTGTTTTGAAGTGAAACGTGTATTTTAGCTGAATGAAGCTATGGTAATATGGAAATGAAAGGATTTATATCCTTAGTTAAATAAATAAATATTTATGTAATATGATACATAATAAGTACTTTGAAACAATGCGAATATATCTCAGTTTCCATTGACATCATTCGATCGAGCATTCGGAGTTTTAATACCGGTTAGGTTTTGAAAGAAACTCCTCGTAAATTATAATAAGTAAGATTCAGTCAACGAATTGATCGAATTCTTTTCATCGTATTTATAATATCTAAAGCATGATATAGTAGTGATTGTATGAGTTGCTAAGATTAAAAATACTCTTTTATTGTTGAAATGTCTTATATTAAAATGGTACAATTTTTTTACGCTGTGTAATTTAATAAACAATAATTTCAAAAACCATTTCAAATCTGAATGCAAGCACTTTAGAATCACGAATTAGTTATTTTCTTGGAAAGCAAGACACCATAAGTTCTTATAAAATTTCACAAACACACACATGATTCTTCATAATGTAAAATTTTATTTATATTTTACAATTGTATATCTCTATAATATAATAAATAAAAGGATATGTACATAGGTAAGGGATGGATTTTAAAACTCAAAGTAGATACTGTAAAACTTTTCTGTAGAATAAATCTTGGCATATCTGTTCAATTCTGTGCAGATACAATTGGACAATGTCCACTGATTCATAAGGGAAAGAACAAAAAATGTGAGAGACCCGATGAAGATAAGTTATTATATAAAAGCTACGAAAAATTGCTTCTAAGAAGGAATGGGTATCTATCTTTACAGCCAGACGAGACGTCGAAGACTCAGTTCAAATTTGCCATGTCATTGACAAGTCTCACCATATGATTCTGAATGATGTTGCTGATGATGTTTCAATGACGCATTTTATGTGTTGGAGACAACCGAACTAAAAGTTATAACATTGTTGGAATAGCTCCGTACTGTGAACGCACTGAGGACAATTCTTGAAAAAACACTGGCCGGAACGAGAAAAATTGTTTTCGGCATTTTTCTCGTCTCGCATTTTTCTTGGATGTATGTTATTTGTTTAACACTATTAAGCATTTTCAAGCATTACGCAAAACAATTTATTTGTGTTCCATTAAAAGTAAAAATTCATTTGTGAACCTCAAAAATTTTTCCGTAAAATAGTTGGACAAACATTTCACAAATTGTATGTACCACAAAATCATTTTCTAACAGAACAGAATAAAGTCAAAATCACAAGTTGACACTTAAATAGGTTAATACGTTAGCGTACAATTCTGAATTTTAGTATGAAACAAATATTTTTTTTAAAAAAAAAATTCTGTTTGATGTGAAATTATTTGAATGATAAAAAAATAGACGAGAGCTTAAATTAATATATAACTACATTTCCAGCAAAATGGAAAAATTTAATTTACAAAGCTTAACACGCTAATTTAAAAAAAAAAAAAAAAAGATTCCGAGTTCCATATTATGGAGTTGCACAAATAATTGGTTCCAGAGTATTCACGCATTCATGAGAATATAAGAAAAGACGGTACCTAAATATTTCATAGCAAAAATAATTTGCTATCAATGCCAAACTTTTGAGTCTAATCCGTTAAGGATTTCTAGTTTAAAATTAATTTTAAAATAGTTTAGAATGGTTCTCGTATTCAATAATATACCTGTTCTCTACTTAGACGTCAAGCTTTAATAACAATAAATTAGAAAGAGTTTTAAAAGCATTGATTCCTTTGAAAATTTTCCAGCATATTATTACAGAGTGTTGAAATCAAGAATGAACTGAATTCTGTTTCAGATTATTTTCAATTCGTTCTTCCCTCAAAGTATTAAAAATCTTGCACATATTCTTCAACTTAATTTTAAGGAGATTCAACAAATTATGCCAAACGCCACATTTAAACAGGAGGAAATAGTTTGGTTATGAAAATTTTGAATGCTTGTAGGTAAGTGTCAGTATCCCACAGAAATTCTAACAATACTTGCCTTTTTAAAACAATTGTTTTTTATATAATCCAGATGATCAGTGATTTCTCGCGATGAAATCCTCTTACTCGATATAGGATGAAGTTCTTTCCGATACCAAACATAGAAAGTTTTTGCCATTATTAAGCCTTTGTTTTGATAAGGCATTATTTTTATTTTGAGAAAGCCAGGATAAAATTTCAATTCCTGAGATAAAACCAATCCTTTCATTTTGTCGTTTCACATTGCTTATATTAAAGGTTGCTTGTTGGAGTTACTTTTGTATACACGCTTCAATTTCAATAATTTTTGTTTTCTTTTGTTATAAAAAAATGAAGAGCTAATTGAATAAACGAGATATGTCTATTAGATAATGAGACTAATGGTGTAAAAACTTGTTTACGATGTCATATCTATTTATTATAACTTTAATTTTTACGCCTCCTCTATTCCTAGTAATAAAGAATAATCCAGTAATAAAGAATAATTATGGTATTCAATATTGCAATTAAAGTAAAAAAAGAAATCATTTAGAGAACAAATATTTATGAGAAAATTTGATTAATAAAATAAATGTTCATTTATTTACTGCAGGTGGGATTTATTTTACTGAACTAAATTTTAAAATTAACTGTGGTTTCTATAGCATTCTAATCTAAAGTCTTTCTTCAGAAAATATTGAAGTATAAATTATATAATTATAAACGAGAAAACAGCAGTAATGTAGAGCAATTGATATATAGTATTCTTAATAGAATTACATCACTCACACACAGAAGAGTTTATTATTTCTGCTTTAACACTTAACATAGCAAAATCAAATATATTGACATTAAAAAAACTTCTTCAGTATTTATGATATTTGTGGTCTCTGTAGTCAATGAATAAAATTTTTACTTCAGATTTGCCTTAATGACATCTGAAATTTTTTATACTTCTATAATTAATTCTTATAAGCATTTTAAAAAGATTATGTATATGATATACGTTGGAATTGAAATAATTGTAAAATGTAATAGTTTATTGTTTTAGGAAATAAAAAACAGACAACTCATTGGGCTGTTCATTGTATCGTGTTTTAATATTAATGAACCTTAAATAGACTCCAAAGCGACGAGAATTGTGTTTGCGTGTGTCCTACTGCTTACAAAAACACTTATGCTGATATAATGAAGCAAATATGTAATTGTGTTACGAAACAAAAAAAATATGAAAAAAAAAAAATCACTTATTCCAAAGAAAAAAAATGTTTGTGTGCGTGTAAAATCGTCAATAAATTACCTAATTTCATTTATATTGCGTTTTTCAGTTTATGAATTTGCGGATGATAAGATATATGATATTATGTTAGGATTATAAATTTGGTTTAAACGTTCTTGTTATTCTAATCACTTACCAGAAATTTATTTATTTGGTTTCATAATATTCGATATTTCTTTAATTGTCTTTTTCATGATTATAAATTTGTAGCTCGTTTAGTTTGAGTTAGAGAGTTTATTTGTATGCGCGTTTTTTGCTTTTCTAAATTGATTTGCTTAAATTTTAATTTTCGGCTTACTTACGTAAGAGTTATATTTATTTTTAATTAGATATATATACTTTTGCTATAGTATAACTTTTTATGAAAATTTGTGGGCTTTTTTTAAAAAAAGGTTGTACATGAGATTTGTAGCGTTGAAAATATTGCAATGATGATTTCAGTAACAAGTTAGTTAGGGGTAATATGAGTGAGAGTTTTTTTTTTTTTTTAAGTAAGGGTAGTGTGGGAAATAATCGCATATATTACTTAAGTCAAGGTATATTAAAGTAGATTTACTATCTGAGGATATGTTTGATAAATATCCTTAAATTAGATATAAAACAAGTACATTCCGCAATAGCAAATATGAAGTATTTATAATTATAATAATATCGTTTGTACAATAACGTAAAGTTAATACTTGAAAGGGTACACAAAGTTTAGAGCAAAGTTATTGATCTAAAAATATTAAATTACATTATATAATAATTGTAATATACGAGCTAAAATTCCTATAAAATGACAAAAGCAGGAAATATTAAGTTGCTACTTTTTTGTTATGGAATGCAGAATTAATATTAATTCCACTACTTTTTGTGTGCAAAACTTATAACTGTCTTAACATACTTAAACGTAAATATCTTACTATAAATGTATTTACCAATCTTGATATAAAATTGATTTATAGGTATTACTCGACATAGACGTGATTCTGATAAATTAAAGAGTATAAAAATTGCAATAACACTGAAATTAGACACTTTAATGTTCGCAAATTTCAAAATGTAGAATTAACTATTGTTAAGATGTTACCAAACAATAAGAGTACAAAAATTATTATAATAGGTATTAAATTATACCTATTAATATTTTGTATTTAATACTTTGCATTTTATTAAACTGAATAAAATTTTTAAGCAAAGTGATAGAAAAAGTATTTCTATGGTAATTTTCATTATAATATGATCAATGTTTCTAATAAAGTTAATTATAAAATAAAAATTAAAGGAAGAAATAGCACTCAAGAAAATGTATATACAAAGATAGTTATAAAGAAATAATTTATATTTTTAAGTAACAAATTTGAAAAGGACTGCAAAATTGAAAGTTTTAAACAATTTGTTTTTGGCATGAAGAAAAGAGAAATTAAAACTTACATTTACAAGGAATTATGTTATAATTGTAAGTAAAATAGATAGTATATGTCTACTATTATTATGAATATCTTTAAATTTTTATTTCATAAATATAAAATTTGTAATTGTATTAAAGATAAACAAAAAATAAAATTTTGTATTTTTATTAGAACTATCAATAAATATTTTGATTATAAGGGATTTTAACATTTTTAATAAGTATAAAAATTAATTCACATTAGTATTATAAGTATTAAGGAGCATTGACATTTTATAAAATAACGAGACGTTTGATTAATAATTATAATGATTTTATGGTTTACTGAGCATTAATGAATGAAATTGTATGAACTGCAAATAAAATGTGAATAAAGAATACCAACATGAGATTACATGAAATCTATATGTTTTTTTTCGATAAAAATGTTAGAGAGAGGTTAAGAATACAGATACAGGCTTAAAAATTACAATTACTAATAATCGTACGAAGAAATCAGTTCTTGAAGATATTGTTGATTTTTATATAAATTTAGCTTTTAAATTTAATTTATCTATTGAAGCAGTTAAAGAAAATTAATGTTGTATCAATGAAGAGATTAAATATTTAAATTTTAAGAAAAAAGAGATCATTCAGCAGAGAGAGGTATAATATTATCTTAAAAATTACAAGATGAGTTCATTATTTGTTAAAATTATAACTCCCCAGGTAACTCTGATGTTATCTGCAAAACATTTGATGCTATTAATAATAGTATAGAGTTTTTTAATAATAATTTTATTAAATTTTTAAAATATGTTTATTTATACGTAACATAAATTAATAATGCAGAAAACTATCAAAGCAATATCATCTTTCTCGGTTTTACAACTTTACATGCTTTTATAATATAATAATATTATCAGTTATTTTCTTTTTAAATATCTATACTCCAGTGTCTAATTTGAATAACTTCTATACGCATCAGATTTCACGTTATGGAGGTGGAATTGATAGAATTAGCATTTCAACATCTTTCTTGGTATTACAACATCTTTCTTGGTGCGTTGCATTTTAAATTGTACGAGCGTTTTATTGAAGTAGAAGATCCCATATATTATGCGGATGCATTTTACGTGTAAAATAAATGTGCTGTATCGTAAGACTTCAAACTTTAATTTTTAAAAATAAACCTCAAAAACTCAAACTTCAATTTTTAATCTTTATTTTCTAATTTTCACACTTTCTCGCAGGATATTAAAGAAACGTTTTCAAAGTAGATTTATAAAATTTTATATGAGTGTTCAACTCGTACATTTTAATTCTGTGAATCTCAGTTTTGAAAATGGGATAATCAGATGTTATTTTATTACATGACAGATGTAAAATAGGTTACTAATTTGAATTTTTTAAGATTTTTTTTAATATCTAAGTTTTTAAAATGAGAAATAAATTTAAAATGTGAAACTTAAAGAATACGGGTATTATTAATTTTTAATTTGGCATAAGAATGAGGAGTCTACCGTATATCTTTCACATGTTATCTGGTGGGTAACAGAAGGTAAGCTAATTTATGTTTCTTTGTTTTTGTGTGCATATTTTATGTTTTATAAAATATTTTAATTTATTAGCAAAAATATATATTCAGCATTTTACGCATTATAATTTATTATACAAACTATAATAGTTTCATATCTAAATACGTAAAAGTTATTGATTTAGAATTAATTGAAAAAGTGTTTCAAAATATACAATTTTTTTTATTTCAAAATATATTTAGTTTATACGTATAAGTTTTATTAATTTATATGTGCTTTATAGAGGAATAGTTTAAAATGTTGAAATCCCACTGGCTAACTTTACTACTAAGTACAGATAATTAATTAATTAATAGTGAGGAACTAAATCATTTTTACGAAATCTAAACATCATTGACTAATTTTTGATTCTAAAATATTTTTTTAAATGTTTTTCTTTATTTATTTTACAGGATATTTGTACTTGATAGTGATTTAAAATAAACGAATCTTTCACGTAAATTTATTACACTAAGTGCATTGTATTTTCTTAATACATTTTGCAAAATTATGTTAAGCAATATTTATTTAGAATACAAGTATATTTTAATGCATGTGAAAAGGCGATTTTGACAAGTTTATAATTGAATATTATGTTTGATAAGTGTACCAATGTGTCTTTTCTTAAAAGGTTGGTTCAGTGATAATACTTTTAGTTATTTTAAGACTATCATATTCTCAAAGAAATAATTTTATGATTCTCAATAAATAAAACCTCCTTTTACTTTTTCAGGAAATTTATCTGTTATTTCTTAATTTTTTTTAATCTCTTTGAAGCTAATACTTTCACTTGAATGACACATAGCCTTTTAGTAGAGTAAAAATCGTAAATATTAGAATTTTAATTACTAAGCTCAATTTATAGAAAGCATTTTATATTTGATATAGTGAATTGATATTAAGAAAAGTAATTTACTTATTTTTTTACGAAGACATTCTTCATGAAATTTATAATAAATAACCAAATAATCACTCGAAAACCCTGTGAATTTCTTCAAAATAAATTTAGATGAGCAAAATAGACGAGTAGTGCTATTTATTGTCAAACATGATATTGAAAAAAGTTCTCTTCACCCTGCGATCGATTTACGTTAATAGCAACAGGTCGTAAATCCAACTAATAATCTGTCGGCTTTACTATATTCACTCAAATACTATTTTCACTCAAACAATTTATAAATACCATACATAAAATTATGAAAACTATACACAAGAGGCAAAGCTTCAATACACACAAACATCATGTATTGTAAGTTTCAATATAACTTAACGTATAAGTAGTAAACATCAAATGCATTACGAATACATACATGAGCAAAAATAATGTGTTTCTGTAAAAAAGTTTTTTTCTCTTCTGTTCAATAAGAAAGGAATTATTTTTAAAGCATAAGCTTCAAGTTTTGTGATTAGATCATCCCAGGCACTTTTGAGATCGTAATATTTTTTGGTGCATCATCCGACACATTTTTGCAGGCGATCTTGATCTGAATTTTATTCATGCGCTCAGGTGATTTATTTTGATGAGAAACCCCTTTCACTGGAACGTTTAATTTTCTTCACTACAAATTTAAATATAGATTATTTCAATTCGTGAAATATAATGTAGACACATTATACAAGCTCGGTTTTGGTCGAAGTGCCAAAGAAAATCATTATGAGCATATTTCTTAGTTTAATATTGCTAGATAATACCAATTTGGAAAAAGATTGTATCGTAATATCCTTAAATGATTAGAAATACATTTAAGTATTCAATAAAAATTTTATTATCATTTTATCAATAAATAGAAGAAGGTATAACCAAAACCTGTTGTCCCATAAAGTTATTCTTTTCCATTTGGATATTCTCATCATATTTAAGATATTATTTTCTTATGTGGAAATCTCAAAACATGTTCTAAGGAAATCTTATGTTTTGATCAAGTTGTATTACATATAAATTTACTTAAAGTTTATCAAATAATTTTGATTTATTTTCCGAAGCTTTCTGGTTTATATTTTTGTTTTATTATTTCAGCCGATATCGAGAAATTATTCTTGCATTGTCTTACATCAGTTTTGATTAACTTGTTCCTATATTTAAGACACCCGTGTACTATTATTGTTGCGTCTGAACAAATGTTGGTTTCGAGCACGTGGAGAATGACAGGATTTCTTTGAGAATTGCTTAAAGTAGTCAAGAACTGACGCGAAGGTCCTTTCAGTGATTCCGGTGCATGTCCACACAGAGAAACCCAACCAGCAACCCATCAGACCTCCGATGTAGCTGAACACATCCATTCCCTGAAATTAGAAGTAAAAACGTAATCGATTATGAGATTTATTTCGAAATGTAAGTATGTATCTTTGAGTGCATAAAGTGAATCATAATTCATGCATTATGTTGATTTTCGGTTCAAAATGCATAGTGAACCCGAATTAATTAATTTTTTAACCCTCATGTGCTTACTATCTATAAATACCAGTTTTTTATTACCTTTATTACCACTTAAAAGATTTCGTCTCTCACGTGGGGTTTGTGCTTTTAATAAGCATGGTAGAAATGTCTCCAAGTTTCCAGCGATCTGTTCCTATTTTCGGCGCTACACTTTATGAGTGAAAATAAAACATTCTCTTCATTCCTTCACTTTGCATTTATATCAAATGTGTTTTGTATATTTAGTTATATGATTTTGATTGTTACTACTGTCGAATATCTGTTATATATTTACTAAACATATCCTTTGGATAATAAAGCTAATCAATAATTAGTTCACTCTTCAAATATCACATTTATTTATTATGTTACTGTATTTGAATGATTTGAATGCAATTTGTAAAGTATAACATAATGTAATTTTTTTTTGGATAGGAAGAAAATTAATTTTTTATACTTATAAAATAAACACTTAGCTCCTATTATCAAGATAGTTGCATTTCCTTCCATTTCAAAAATGATAAAAACGTTGGCTTATGGATAAAAGTTTTCATTTCAGATTATTGCGTAGAAAAATATGAGTTCGATTTCTGAACTCCAGTATTTACAAAATAGCTTACCAAACGTATCATTAAAATTAATTTCATTGTAAGCCGATGGTACCTAAGGATTTCAAGTTTAAAGGTTATATAAAAATGTAATTACTTTATTAATAATAATCAAATTGGATAAATAGAACTCGCATAAAACGTTTTAAAACATGCTTAAGTAATATGTGCTATTGTGTGTAAGCAAAAATGACTGAGTAAAATGCCTGATTAACAAATAATCAAATAACTAATCATGTCGTAGGAAAAAATGAACGCAAAAGGCCGTTTTGTCTTCATTTTTACCACTATTGTTCAAATAAAAAACTCCTAACATAAAGAAAATTAAAAACTTTCGGGAGAAATATAATTTTACATTAAATAATGTTTTGATGCAGAAAAAAATACTAATAAACAGATTTATATGAATTTTCAAAAATGGACAGATTTCAAGCAGAATACAATGTTGCTTAACTTTGTCGAAAGAACTTGTAAAGAAAATGAAACTATAATATCGGAGCATTTTACAACATCTAGAATTGTTAAAAAATCTTTTCGGAATTAACTTCCAAAAAAATTAAATAATAAGGTATTATAATGTCGCGAACACAGCACATGTCAGGTGTAAAAGAGGTACATAAGAAAAAGAACGGCTTACTGAAAACAATTGGACGTGTATCTGAAAGAATTCGTAAGTACTACACATCAAGCAAATAAGGAATGTTATAAGTCCAACGGAAACGAATTTATCGGTAAGTACCTGCATTTTGTACGTAAATGTATTCTTTGATAAGCTTGTGCTGAAATAAATCCGCATCTGTTTCCTAGAGGGCTAGAGGAAAGTTTGAAACGAACTAAACACATATCATTGCTGAGCAAAGTTTTGGACGTAATCACTTTGCTCTAGGAACATACCCTTTTGTAAGAGATTTATATGTTGCGAAAAGATCACATCATAGAGAATAGACTGCTGTGTCTTGCGTTTCGTTAATGGCGATCCACTCGCTTCTCAAATAAATGTGAATTTCTAATTTTGTTAGATAATTATCGTGCCTTTATCAGGAGTAAATAATTTAAGTTTGAATTTACTTAGCAACAGGTCAGCTCGAAAGCTAGGAACCTCGTAATCTTCTAAAATAATTTAAATTATGAGAATACCAGAGTTTCCTTTTCATGAACAGTTAACATATTCCACAACGCGACCGTGTGCCTTAAAAAATCAACCAACCCTCATATCAAGTGTAAGTGTTCCTATTTATTCTAAATAAACAACATTGATAGAACTATGACTTGAATATTTGACTTGACTTGAACATGGATTCGTATAAAATAAGCAAGAATTCAATTTATTCACTTTCAAAAACTACTTTCTTGATTCTTACAGGTAAATCAATACTTACATTGTACAAAGTCTTATGTGACATTACGACGACTTCAGGACTTTTGAACGAGAAACGAATGAAGATATAATTCCTGAAAAATGAATGCTAATTATTCGAGATTATTGTTGTATACTTCATAAAATAATATATTTTTTAATAATAAGCTATACTTGAAGTAAAATAATTATATTTATATTAATAATGATTAATAGGTAACAAATATAGTCATTTGATGACTTTTGAAGCTAAGAATTACAAAACGTGGTACATGCTAAAACGATACAATGTATTATCCCGTTTTGAAGTCCCATTATGTACTGGAGTCGTAAGTAATATAAGTGAATTCAGTAAATTTGTACATTAATGACAATATTCACAAGTTGTCATTTGTGATACATTTAGGAAGGCCTAAAGGATGTTTTTTCACTGTTGTGCTTGGACCATATCATCATTTTATCGGAAACTTTTCATCACAATGTAAGTGACTCATAAACTATTTTTGACAGACTTTCTTTGTTTAGACTTCATGCTAAAAGAGACTTATCAAGTGAATGGAGTCCTAAATGGATTTGTAGTTGACTAGGAAGTGTCCTCTATCCAGAGAATTCTTGTACTCATCAATGAAAAGGAAGTTCAAACCTTCTTGCATACGAGCTCGTACTTTCGAGATATACTCCAAACATTACGAACATTACAAGGACACTTAATAACCTTACAAAAGGATTGTACAAATAATTTGGGGTCTCAAAAAAAAAAAAGAAACTTTTGAATATTTGAAAAAAAATTAATAATACTCTCAGTGTTTAAACAACCAGATGGATCTAAGGCATTTCATATCCGTACAGATACAAACACTTATTGTTTCTCCTTACTTAAAGGGAAGGTACAACTGATCACGCTATTGAATATGTCAGTTGTTTGTTCCCACCCAGAGGAACAATACTACTCCACTACGGAACGTGAGGTACTTGGAGCAGTTTGGACTCTAGAGAAATTTCAAAGAAATGTCGAAACCAAGAAACAATAATTGCATCTCAACATCAACCGTCAGTGTGGCTTATGAACATCAAATCACCATCACGCTGTTTGGCAAAATAGGCTCTTAGATCCAATTCTACCATCCAAAATCGATAGATTATCCCTGATCGAAAGGGATAATTTTAGGGCTTAGATAACTCCCTATCTGTAGAGATTTACTCTTTAAACCGCAGAAGTTAAAAAGGCCACTTCAAACAGAAACAAGACAAGAAAAAACGTATTACGATCGTCGACTACAAAAATCTTTCTACCAACCAAGGGACCAAAATCTATGGGTGACGCTTTTCAAAGTAAGAAAAGTTGAAATTTTACGCCTAGGCTTGATGGACAAATATTTCTTGATAACCAATCTCTCACCAACTACTTACCACATTGTTGACCCAACAAAATCACACGAACTAATTGGAACTTACCTTATGAGCTTATGAACTGCTAGTTTCCAAGTGACATTGTGACTGTAACACCACCCCGGAGAAGGAACAGAACTTGGAAATGTAGTTCTGACTCTTCCGAAACATCGTACAAGCCAGAGAAAGAGTCAGTGAGGGCCCTAATTTCAAGCGCGCTTCTCAGCGACCGCCGGAATGATAACAATAAGAGCATTAAAAACCAGGAATCCAGACTGAGGAACTAACAATGAAACACGGTGTTCCTCCCCGTAAATTATACAAATGTTACTATTCTGCTAATCCTTAATTGTTTGCCCTAAAATGTTTATGTCCTTAAGTGTAAGTTCTAGATGAATGAAATTAAATCTAAGAAGATATTCGTTATTTAGATAGTTTTCGCTTACAGAATCCCTGTGAACTTAAAAGAATTCAAAATATGGTGCCTGTGATTATATGTATTATTACAGATTATGGGCAATTCCATTTATACAAAGTACCTTCTTCTTATGATACCCATTATGAGTTAGAGACAAAAGTAGTTTATGCAGTCATTCTTCTAAATCAAACTTTTGACATTACTTTCTCGGTTCTAAGTAAGGTAATTATTTTTATCTTATCCAATTTTAATATATAGGATTTGAAATTTAAAATTGAGTGGAATATTTGTGAATTTTATGTTTAATAATTTCAAATTTTTAGCTCTAAAATTAGATTCATTAGTCATAGTAATTGTTGAACTATCAAATTACAAATATTTAAAGATTAAAGTTTTCGAACAGCTTAAGTTACACTTACCTAATTATTTCATCGCGTATACCCTGAAAATAAATAAGTAAGAATCATGTAATTGAAAAGTTGAAGAAAGTATAAATTATAACGAGATAGGAAAGGATTTGAATTGAATTTGAGAATGCATTCCTTCCATCATAATTTACTTGCAGACACACACACACATACACACACACATACACACACACACACACATATATATATATATATATATATTTACACAGAAAAAAATGATATTATAACCGATTTGAAATATATTTAATTTCAAAGCTAATGATTATTTAAACCAAAAGTTCTAATTAATATAATGTAAAAGTGACTAAAAACAATTATGATAAAAACACAGTCAAAGTACATAAAATGATAACAAAGGAAATTGATAGAAGAAATAATGAGACCCAATAAAAAACAAATTTGAAATAAAGCAATTTAATACTATAAAAATCTTACGATACTTAACAACGGTGTATCCAGTACTAGTAATTAGGATCAAACCTTCGCTAAAGTACTAACTTCGTAACAAAAAAAAAAGACATTAAGTTCACGAATTGAGGAAAGTAGCACTCACGAAAAGAAAAGATTCATAAAAGAAAAATAATCAAATTATGTATCTAAAACTGTAGAAATCAAAAATACATAATTATAGAATTTATTAAATTTAAGTAAAAGAAAGAAAATGATAAAAAATTATTTTAAATGAACAAAAAAAATTACCTCATACTAAATTTAATCATTAGAAAAGGCTTCAGGATTCCAAAAATAAATTTCAGCGTAATGTAAAGCACTTATCTAACAAACTCTAGTACTACAGTATGCGTGTATGTGAATATGTGTATTAGTGTGTGCTTCTACAGGAAATGTTAAGAGATGCGAAGAAATAAACTTTGTCCCCTTTGATCATCACGAACTTAAACTAAATTCAAAAGTCATTGATAAAAATTGTGGGATGCCTTAAATGACAGCTACATTCTAAAACTAAAAGACTTGAGCGATAATTTATACTTCGTCTTATCTTCGGATGTATCCCATATATATATATATATATATATATATATATATATATATATATACACGAGTCATGTTTTTTAAGTAAGTACCGTTTTGCGATTCCGCCGCCGCAGCGCTCCGGTCGGCGTTCCGCGCATGCTCGCTGGTTACCTACATCTCTTGTCTACGCACTGACGCCATTACAGTCTGATTCTTCATTGTATACGTTGTTTACTGAGTGTTTAAGATGCTTCCGACAATCGTGAGTCCCGCTGATTGTGAAGTATGGGCTGTTATACGATTTCTTAGTGCTAAAGGCGTAAAACCGATCGATATTCATCGTGAGATCTGTGAAATTTACGGACAAAACATTATGAGTGATGGAATGGTAAGGAAATGGGTGAGAGCATTTAAAGATGGCCTCACAAATGTGCATGATGAAGAACGGAGTGGGCGTCCTTCGGTCGTTAATGAAGATTTGGTGCAGAAAGTGGACGAAAAGGTGAGAGAAAACAGACGCTTTACAATTTCATCATTGTCCGACTGCTTTCCTCAATGTTCTCGTAGTGTTTTGTATCGCATTGTGACCGAGAACTTGAATTACCGGAAATTGTGTTCACGTTGGGTTCCAAAAATGTTGACGGATTTGCACAAAACCCAACGTTTAGGCAGTGCATTGACTTTCCTTGAGCGGTACCGCAATGAAGGTGAAGAATTTTTAGACCAAATTGTTACTGGTGACGAAACATGGGTGGCCTACGTCACACCAGAATCGAAACAACAATCCATGGAATGGCGACATTCATCATCACCCAAAAGAGTGAAGTTTAAGCAAACAATTTCTGCCCGGAAAATCATGTGCACAGTTTTTTGGGACAGAAAAGGAGTATTGCTAGTGGAGTTTCTGCCTCGTAATGAGACAATCAATACAGCGTCTTATTGTGAGACATTGAACAATCTGCGTCGTGCAATCCAGAACAAAAGACGTGGCAAGTTGAGTAAGGGTATCGTTTTGCTGCATGACAATGCCCGTCTACATGTGGCTAATCGGACCAAAGATCTCATCAAATCTTTTAAATAGGAAACTCTAGATCATCCTCCATACAACCCTGATCTGGCGCCCAACGACTACAATTTGTTCCTGCACTTGAAGAAACACCTGGGCGGTCAGCGTCTTCAAGACGATAACGAAGTCAAAACATTTGTGATACAGTGGTTGACAAGTCAGGCGGCAGAATTTTATGAGGAGGGTATTCAAAAACTGGTGCCACGTTATGACAAGTGCCTCAATATTCACGGAAATTATGTAGAAAAGTAGATTAAGGTACAGGCTTTCTTGTAAAAATAAAATTATTGCGATATCTTTGCACGTCTTTTTTCAATTTCAAAACGGTACTTACTTAAAAAACATGCCTCGTATATATGTGTGTGTGTATATATATATATATATATATATATATATATATAATTATGCACGCAGACTATGGTTTGAAAAATATTTTATGAAAACTTATAATATATGAAAAATTTTACACGTACAGTCTCACAGCTATAATTTTTAAGAAAATAAGTATCAAATTCGTAAAGCAAGACAATAACAAATTCTTTTTTCATGTACAATATGTTTATTGTTTTCAATACTATTAATAATGAACAAAAATTAGGATAGAAATAATAAGGAAAGAAGTAACAAATATGGTGGCAGTTAAAAACATATATCTTAATTAGTAAATTTAATAAATATTAAGAATCAAAAATATTAAATATTTTTTATGGTCTGAAGGAAATAGAAATTAAAATTCTTAGGGTTTTTAAATTTAATAAAATAAATAGTATTTGCCTTTATAATTTGTTAAGGATAGTTATAAATATTTGAATTATAAAAATAAATCTCATTATTGTATTTATGATAACCAATAAATAAAATATTGTCGTAATATATTTATGAATGAATACTGTGATTATATAAATTTAAACAATATATTTCATAAGCATTAAAATATAATTTTTTAATTATATCGATATCAAAAGAACTTTTAAATTTAATAAAAAATTGGAGGATTTATGATTTATAACTATTTTAAATGTAACGAATTGCGATGTAATTATTTTTGTAATTGACAAGAATATATAGAATGTATAATGAAAAATCCCGAAGTGTGATTAATGGTAACATAAATATTGCTAAAGATAAAAAAAATCTTTTAGAGCAGAATATACATATATATATATATACATATATACATATATATATATATATATATATATATACATATACATATACATATATACATATTAATAAAGTGGGGAATATTAAATCGTAACAATATATATATATATATTGTTACGATTTTGGTATTTAAAATGAGTTTATAATGTTAAATTATGTCAAAATTCCAATTATTGGCAAAATGAACATCAAGAAAACCTTCGGAAATAACGCATATAGTCATACAGTCTATGTGGCTAAAATTACGGACAATTTTATCCTCGGACTGGACTTTTTAGAGAAATACAATTTTATTTTGGACTTTAAAGACAGCTATTTGCATTCTACGATGGAAGATGTAACCCTTTTTCGGAAAGGAGTAAGTGAAATCAAACCCTGTTATCGAATAATTGCTTCATCGGATTTCACCATACCGGCTAGGCAAGAACTAATATTGAAGAGATATACAGACCAAGAGAAAAAAGAAAAAGTGAATCTGAAATAAATTTGAACCAACTGTTGGCGGCTATGATGGATATGAACTCTAACTTAAAAGAAATGAAGGCAGGTCAGAGAGAACAGGAAGGAAGATTATTAGAAGAAATGAAAAAAAACCCAAGAGGAAATGAAAGCTAACATCGTAAGCGTGATTAACACCAAGATAGATGTTATTGCAGACAAAGTGGACAAAAATGAAGAAAGACTTGGCGAAATTGAAAAGAATATCGAGAAGAATGAGGAGAGATTTGGTGAAGTAACACTAGAAATTGGGAAATTAAAAGAAGCAATGAAGGTTGATATATCTGCTGAAAAATCAAATTTCGCCAAAGAAAATATTCGGGAACAAGAAATCAGCCAAGATCAACCCAATATCGCCAAGCCAAATATCAAGATCCCACTTCTGACACCATTTGTAACGAATTTCACTGTTGGGTTCAGGGATTGAATAGACTTTAATCAGGACAGCGATAAAACAGTTCTTTATTATCAGCCCAATGAAGAATACAATGTTCAGAAAGGCATAAGAGCAGCCGAAGTCACAGTAATACAACACATCAGTAACACAACGCACTGTACTGATCCAGTGGTGATTCAGATGGCTTGAAGCTCGGACGCGCTCGGAGCCTCTGTTACTTTACTGGTGATTCCGTTGTGATTTATGACGAAGAGAGTACGAAAGCCTACGGCTTTGAATTTGATCTATTCCCCGCTGGATCAGTAGTTACATTGCGTTGTGTTACTGTTGTGTTGTATTACTGTGACTTCGGCTGTTATGCCTTTCTGAACATTATATTCCTCATTGGGCTGATAATAAAGAACTGTTTTATCGCTGTCCTGATTAAAGTCTATTCAATCCCTGAACCCAACAGTGAAATTCGTTACAATGTGTATGTATATATATATATATATATATATATATATATATATATATATATATATATATATATATAAAGGCACAGGTTTCACAATTTAAGTTCTAATAATCATAATTATACTAAAATATAATTAATGAAAATATTGATAATTTATCTAACTTGACTATTAAACATAATTTACCTTTTATGGTATTTGAAATGTATAAGTTTTATACTAATGAGAAGTTTAAATATATGAATTTTATTGCTAAACATATCACTAAGATTTTAGATCCAAAAGATACTATTAAAAATTAAAAGATGAATTCATTGTTTGTTTCATTGATAAGGTTCCGGTAAATATGTTATTGATTGTGAAGGACTCTGTGCTAATGTGAATGATAAACATCTGATTAATAATAATGCATTTATTAAAATTAATGAAAGTGCTTGAGAAGAAACTAATAAAATAAAAAAAAAAATTTCACATATTATTAACACCAAAATTTCATAAAGTACATATATTAAATTTAGTACTCTAACTGAAGGTTTCAATTCTTAAATAACCGAAACAGTTAAAATGTTATAAAATATGTTGCAGCATACTAAAGATTGTTTGTGTAAGACTGTTTTCATTAAAAATAATTAAGAAATTATTCATTACATAAAAAATATAAAACGTTCCTATGTTTATAGTTATGACTTTGAAAACTTGTTACACTAAATACATATTGAAGGATTAATTATGGTTATCTCAGTTAATTTTAAAGCTCTTGAATTAATTGATGATTTCATATGAGAAATTTTATGAATCATAAGGATAGAATTTCAAACTTTTACGAAACGAAAACTTAAATGAATAATCCAACGAAAAGTTGCAAAAGTGAAGGTCTTAAAAAGCATTTTGAATTGTGCATGTAGAGACCTGAATCAAAAACAGTAAAACGAGAAAAAAAGACACGTAATTAAAAATTGATAAAATACTGCAGCAAAATAAAAACCGAAAGAAGAAAACAAAATTAGAGCTAATAAGGGGAACTTTAAAAAAAAAAGTGTCCGAAACGCTTAAGACAAAGAGTTTTCATAGGAGGCCACGATCGAAAAAGCGGATGAAATACAATTAAAGAGGCGGCAAATTATCGAGAAGGAGACACAAGGAAAATAAAAATAGGGGGGGGGGATGCCATCTGTGAATATCCGAGGCTAAATGGGTAGTCGACGTAGTGTCTCAAGTTCTCTGATCAACAGGTACAGGTGGTGACTCCAAGGTATAACGGAAAAAAAAATTTATTCAGCAAAAATATTATATTTTCATCATTGGTTATATGACATTGTAAGCAATAATTTATATTAGTGATGTCATCAAGTCTGTTCCAGGGGTCCAGTTTCACCTTGATTTAATGGAGAACTGAAAAATAAATGCTTGATTGAAGATGATTTTCTTAATATGTGTATAAGTGAGGATTAGGAAATACAGTTCACGTGACGCCTCCTTTGAAAGTTTGAAGCTAAGAGAGATTTGACTATTTTGATACTTTTTATGTCTATTTTTGAACTACAATGTCTTAATTAGATGTAAATCCCCATTTCTGAGAAAGTGTGAAGTCACAGTTAGGAATTTTTTGTAAGAAATTATTTACAAGATATATCGGTCAGTGAGGTGTATAATTTATCTTTGTAAAACATTAAGAGAAATTTTTTTCTTGTGTAAGTTATTTATGTAATGATTAAAAATATTGTACAAAAACACACAAAAATTTGTAATGATGTTGTAAACTATCTCGCTCTATTTATGTTTATGTTTTTAGTTGCGGTTTAGCAATCATGACCCCCAAGTATTGCGATTTAACGGTTTCTGACTTTGTCAATATATTTTTTTATTCTGGTTTTATGCGAATCATTGTATCTCTGAATGTATATTGTTCGAATTTCAATATTTTTTGTAAAACAAAATGTGTTTCCAGTTTCGGTAAATCGACGAGGGAAGGACGAGAGCATTGGTGGCAAGCAGAATGCCATACCCAGTTGAATTACAATAGGGTTTTTGTTTTCTTACAATTGGTATATAATAAAGTGTTTTCTTTCGAAACATCCGTGTGGAGCGTAACAAGTTTTGTAATAAAATGTATGTGTATTTCACTCTACGGTGTATTTTGCTATGTATCTTGCCCCATTTAATTGGCTGGTTTTTTTTTAAAACTAGAACCACCTAAAGTAGTCATTAGCCCGGATTCATGAGATAGTACTGTACATTGAAGAATTGTAAGAAATGTATTTGCTGCAAATTGAGGCGATAGTCAATGCGAATCGGCTCTTTAACATGTGAGTGAAATATCTCTAACATTCACCATATTCCATTTGTGTTAGGGAAGGGGAAGAAGATAACGTCATTATAATATATGAGCTAATGTTTCTTCAGAGTGGAGCTGTTACCCTAATTAATCTCGCTAACTTATCCAATCTAAATGCTATTTCGTTTTCTTCATAAATTTATAATCGATAAAAACTATTCAAAATTGAATGGACGATGGATTTCATTTGTTCTTTTGTTTTTTTTTTTTTTTTTTTTTTTTTTTTTTTGTAATTACAACTGTCATTATAAGCGATTTGTTGTTGATATCTCGTGTTTTAATTGTAGTGTTGATATCGAGCTAAATATAAACACGTTTTATATTGAGAAAACAAAAGTATTTATCAAGACTTTCTTTTATTATTGTTTGTGCTGAATCTGTTGAAGTTTTTGGTATTTATTTTTTGAGAATTGAACATAAGAAATGCCTCGCGTAAAACGGCGTTGTCATTCAAAATAAATGAACAGTCTAGGTTGATGTAGTGATGCTGATAATAAAGTTGATATTACAGAAGAAAAATTTGCTGTTCCTATTATCAGAATTGAAAAGTTATTAAATGTTGAAAAGATTGATTTTTCCGATACTTTAAATTTCTTATTTCTGAACTTTGTTCAAATCAGTAAACTCTTTGACAAACTGAAATGCTCGAAATACGAAAAAACAAATTTAATGCTAGAACGTGGTAAAAAGTTAGGATTTACGTATACTTTAAATTTAATATGCGGAAAGTTTGTGCTGTAGAAAATCGAAAGAAAGGAACAAATACTGTTCCTGATATCAATTTACGGGTTACACATGCATTCTGCAGCATTGGGTAAGTTTATTCAGGCGTTGAGAAATTTTGTATGGCCACAAATGTCTTGCCTTTTTCCTCGTTGACATATAGCAAATGTACTAAACTTCTTCACAAAGCCTATGGTGTTTCTCCAAAGACTATGCTAAAAGAAGTACATACAGAAGTACGAAATGCATATAAAGTACCTGCTGAAGTTCCATTTGTCAATATAAGTGTTTCTTTCAATGGTAGTTGGTTGACACGAGGTCATACATCTTTAATTGGCATTGGTTGTGTCATCGATATACTCACTCGCTATGTCATTGACTTTGAAGTTATGCGCAAAGTATGTCGACATTGTTCCATAGTAAAAAAAGAACTTGGAAAGTCAAGTGCAGAATATGATATGTAGTTTGAAAGACATAAGGATGAGTGTGATATCAATCACACCGGTTCATCGGGTTCGATAGAAATGGAGGCAGCATTGGTACTGTGGGAAAGATCGCAATCATTGGTACTTCGATATTCTACATTATTGTCCAATGGAGATTGTAAAACTTTCAATTACTTATCTGAAAGAAATATCGATGGGGATAGTGTCAAAATAAAAAAGAGAAATGCTTGAACCATGTGAGTAAAAGTTTAGGAAATGGTTTACGGAATGCTGCTAAGGAATCGACAGCTCAAGGCATTTCAGTAGGTGGGAAAGGTTATGGAACTTTGAAAGAAACTACTATAAAAAATTTAACTTCTTATCCTCAGAAGGCCATATTCAAAAGTAAATGGGATGCACTTGCCATAAAAAGAGCAATATATGCCACATTACATCACAGCATTCCTACTGACAAAAAGCCTCAACATTATGTCCTATAGATGTTAGTTCATGGTATTTTTATTAATCTGCAATAACAAAGGGAGAAAAACCAAGTTCTCACAAACTTCATGTGGGAACATCAATAAAAGAAAACTTTTTGCCACGTACCTTCCTATTTACCAATGACTTGGTGCTAATGAACTTTTAGAAAGGTGTATCAATTGCGATACACAAAATGCAAACGAAATTTTGCATAATATGATTTAGTCAAAGTGTTAAAAAGAAATATTTGTCCACAAAAATCGTATGATACATGGAGTAACAGAAGCTATTTGTGAATTTAACAAAGGGACCTTACGAAGTGCCTAGGAGACTCAAAAATCTATGTGAATACCTTTTGGAAAAAGTATGCATTATCTTGGTGTGATACTGGAATCGCGAAAAAAATTGTTTAGAATGAGACATAAGAACAACAAATATCAGTGTGCACGTAAGCTGGTAAAGAAAGCAGTTTTAAAAAGAGAAACATTAATGATAAAAAAGGAAGGTGTTATATATAGACCAGCATACTTTTGAGGTGTAAATAATACTGTAAATCTGTATCATAACTTTTTTCATTATGAAATGTG
The DNA here is from genome assembly GCA_019974015.1 of Nephila pilipes. Lineage (NCBI taxonomy): Eukaryota > Metazoa > Arthropoda > Arachnida > Araneae > Nephilidae > Nephila > Nephila pilipes. The sequence continues at coordinate 15,704 of BMAW01063770.1, read as the reverse complement.
TATGATATTTAAATTAAGGCACTTAATATAATTTTTTTTCATAATTTGTATTTCTATTCTCTATATATTTTCATATAAATATAAAATTGGTGATATATGAAGTACAAAATTTTAAAAAGGATTGTATTTATTATTATTTTACATTTTCCTTCATTTTTCATGTTCTTCAGTTGTAATTAATAACTTACAAATATTATCAGTATTAAAAATATCTAATGAAATTTTGGGAAAATGGCTTTATTTAGAAAATATATAGCTTATGATATAAAAGGGTATTTTAAGTTCATTGAAGCGTATAATATTTAGTTTTTCAGAGTTTTAAACTTTAAAAGGGTTTTTCTCAGTTTGTTTTTCTTCGATACATCATTGCATTGAAAATGCTACTCCTACCACAAATATTAATCAATCACTTCCATTTTTTTCTGTATGTTATGTATAACACATGTAACAAAAATTAGGGATCATTTTTGCAAAGAAATGTATACTTTTGTTTTAAAAAAATAATGAAATAAGAGTTATCTGTGTTTTACTGAATTTTAGCATGCCGACCAACATTTTATTTTTTTTCTACAAAACTTAATAAGTTATTACAAAATCTATAATTAAATTTGTTTAAAATATCCTTGAGAATAATTGAAAAAAATTTCATAGTAAAAAAATTATAAGTAAAGGAGGAGTAGGGATTTGAAATGTTTCACCTTTTTCTAAGAAAAATTTAAATTTGTAAGATTTATTTTTGTACTAACAGTGTATTAAAATATTCATGTAAAATTATTTTCTTGAATAGAAACACTACATAGCTCGCTAAAACCAAATTTCAAATGCATTAATAAGAAAACAGGTTTCAAGAGTACTGAGTCCCCTTAAATTATAAGTGCTTTGAATATTTTGAAAGACATTTAGCAAATAAATTTTTGCTTGGATACATATAAACATTATTTTATAAGCTAACTCAAATCTCGAATTGAAATTTCAGTTTCCCTTAAACAAAATATTGCAGCATATATTTGCATACAACTATATTACAGTGTGTATTTGTAAGAGTTTACAAAATTGTAGACAGATGAAACTCATTATAAGAATTAAATATAATAGCAAATAAATAAAACTTTCTAAATTCATGCTTACCGTAGTTGATAAAGCATCTTGGTGATGTATCTCGTAACGGTAGATAAGTTTTCTAAATAGAGTAAAAGATATTATTAAAGAAAGCCAAAAATAAATCAAATTTAAAATTAATTTATCTTTTCCATGTATACTGAATGATTTAAATTAAATTAAACTTAAGAACAGAAATTTCAGATATCAAAGAGAAAGACAATTTACAGCAGCGCTTTTTTAGCTGCTGTTTCCGACTCCAAATTAGGTAATAAAGCGAATTATTGGAGCGCTTAAGGTAATATTGGGATTGGGAAAATTTTATTTATAAATATGTGAGTTTGAAATAAAAGAACATAAGTTACGATATATTCAGTACTTTTAAATTTAAGTATGCCATTTCAAAAATGTTAGTTTCAATTCAAATGCTATTTTCGATTATCGTCAGAAATATTAATCACTTGCAGTATAAAGGTAAAGAGAAATTGGCTGATTTATATACAGTGTTTCAAATTTAACACTTGAGTTTTCACAAAATGCTTGGATTTTTTCTGGATCGAAGCTACAGATGAATTTCTCATAACTTCAGCAAAAGCAATAAACGTTCTTTTGTCAATCAGCGCCACATACATACCTGAATCTTTTATTTTTTTTTATCTTTAAATCTTAATAATGAGATATATTGCTCTATGCTGAATGACACCGCGATCTGATTTACTGTACTGCAGAAAACCATATCATACGTCTTATTAAAATATTTTCTTCCTTAAGCGTTTGTGTACTTGGCAATAAAATTAAAATGTTTATTTTAATTTCTTGCAATATATGTATTACTTCAAATAGACATTTTGTTCAATTTAATTTCAAAGATTTTTAAAACAAATTTTATTATAAGTACCAATATAACATAAACATACGCATGTATATTGTAAAAAGTTTGAGCATTTCAAAATAATTTATCAAATGAATTTTATTAAAAATCAAATAAATTATAATTTAAATTTATTTATTTATTACTTTCTTTAAAATAAATAGAAATTATGCAATGCATATATTACTTCATTTTAAATTACGATAAACTCTCTTGTTTAACTTGCATTTTTCCAATGGAATATTATTCTCTAAGCATAACATTCGTGTTTGCGCATTGTTTTTTTTATTCCCATCAAAGTTTTCTTATTTAAATGCTCTCATCTCTCAAAGATGCGTGATTTACGACTGAAATCACATCGAAAGAGAGTGCTCCTCCGTAGCCTCACCCCTTCTTTCACATGCTCTACATAGACCGCACGTGCGATGGCGAAATTCAGGCCGAATGTCCGAGTTGAGTAGAGCTGCACATTGGGAAAATCAACTTCTTTTTGCCACCACCAGTTGGAGCTCCTGATTCAACATTGCAACATGTAACCATTTTACGCATGCGTGCAGTGGTGTCATCAAGATAAAAACTCCCAGAATTTCCTAGCTCACAACTGGATTGAAGACTTTTTTCGGCTAAGGATAAAAGCTAACCATGATTATGCACTAAAAATAGGTATCGTGAGTATTATATGTGCGCACCTTGTAACTTAGAAATTGTATGTATTAATCTGTATATACATCAGTAGATGAAATCACAATTTCCTCTCATCATTTTTTGGGATAATGTTTTCTTAGGCAACATCCACTGCTTTTCAGAATTCTCTAAGTCTCCAGGAAAACAACTAAGTGATAATTTATTTCATTTGAAAATTATCGAATTTGGGAATTAGAAACTCCAATATCTGACATCCCTTCTGGGATAAGAATTAGAGAATTGAGATCTATAGCATTAGTTGGAAGCTATGTAAAATGGCTGTAGACAGCATTAAGAAATTAAGAACTCTTACCAAGAGTAAGTTTACCAAAGCATTAACCAAAGCATCAGAGATTTTATAAACAATAGTAGTGGACATTGATTTTAGATGACATAGATTGTTCTTTTAGAACAAAAATATAAAGAATAAAAGTATTCAGATACGAATGTTTTATCAATTAACAAAGCGAAACAATGTGCACGCAAGAGAGTTTTGATAAGGAATATGAAGCAATTACACTTTAAGAATACTGGATTTCAAGATTGGAAACAAAACAAAATTAAAAGATCCTTAAATGTGTTGGAAAAGCCAGAAAAAGATTTAATTGTTATAAAATAATCTTCGGAAAATTCTAATCGCACATTTAAGCATCCTGAAATGAAACTAACATAATTTAATGGAAACATTAAAGAATGGCTCCAATGGTGTGGTCAGTATAAAAAAAATCTTGAAGATTCAGAAATAGTAGATGATGATAAATTTCAGCATTCAATTCAAACAACACTAAGAGGTTCACCTGCAAGACAGTGAGCTGAACCTTTCCCCCCAACCAGGTAAATTTACGAGGAAGCGGTCAAATGTTTGAAGCAACGCTTCGGCAAAAATGATTTGCTGATCGGGTGTAAATTAGGGAGGACAGTCTTCCTTTTTTTATGTTCTGTCCTTCCTTGAAAAGTGTCCTCCTTCATGTCTTCCCTTTCAGTATTTTAAAACTAATATGTTAATCTATCTATTCAGAGATGCCGCATCCAACTGTTACGCAAATGTTGAAAACAATAAATTTTTTAGGATATTCAAAAGTTAGATGGCTCACTCTTTTACTCGCTATAGAGCGTGTTTTACAATTATTTGTGAATCTCTTCATTCATTTCTTTTTTTTTTTTAAGTTTAGACAAATGTCCAAAAATTCTGGAACTTTCCTTTCAATTATGAATAATTAGAGATATTAATGCATTTGGTAAAAACCGACATGTATTTTCCAGAAAAAGATTCAAAAGATTGAAGAGGAATATATTTCAGCTACAGAAGTTAGTCTTATTTTGAACGATCTTATCTTTCGGTATAAATCACGATTGAAGAAAAATGTCTTCTTTTAATAATAATTAGAAAATTATCAAACGTAGAAGAATGACAGGCCTTATTTGAAGCTTTTGTGGTGGTAACTGGCAGAAAGAAATGTTAGGAATTTTTCAGCATCGAATAGTGGCCTCTGGGATAACATCAAGCCCTTTATTTCTAGAAGTTATTCCTGAATTCCATTAAATAATGCTCTTTTGATTTCAAAGAATTAAAGCAAAAACTTTTGAAGTACTTTTACCTGGACAACTATGCCCATAATGTGAACCATGAAGAAGAAATAACGCAGTTTATTCATAATTAGCAAGAAATTCTTAGTACTGCAAAATTTAATATACGAGTGTGAGAGCATCCCGTCTTCGAGTAAAATAATTCTGTTTTAACTGAGACAAGTTTTGTCCCTATTTTTGGATTAAAATTGGATACATAAAACCGACACTACGTAAATTTATTTAAGATTATTTACGTAACTAAGATTATTACGTAAATTTACTTAAGATTATTTTTATTTAACATTTGTTCTCATTAGATTTACCTGTCCACCGTTTGCCCTCTTGCATGGCCAAAAAATTCATGAATTGGATAGAACAACTCAAATTTATAAATAATATTTGTATTTCTAATTGTAGAACTAAAAAGAAAAAAGCTGGGTCATAACTTTGCACGTCTTTTGCAAAACTTCCAAAAGTGTGTATTTTTGAGAAGTGAAGTTTACGATTCGATTGATTGCCAAGTGATACAAACTGGAACAATGGATGCCCCAATCATATCTAGATCAGTAACTAGACTACAGCTTTTAGCATGTAATATAGTAGTAAGATTATGTCAATCTGTAAAAGAAAACTTTGTAATGAAAGGAATTGTTACGAAATATTAGTCTGATTCCAGCAATGTTCTTTTCTGGATCAAGGAAAACAAAAATTTGACGACTTTCGTTTTCAATCGTGTAAAAGAAATTCGTCTCTTGAGTGATCCAATTGATTAGAATTGCATATCCGAGTAGATGAATCCAGCCGATCTAACTTCTAGAGTTTGCAGTTTTTAAGACCTGGCCTGATCTAATTGGTTTTTAATATCTCCTTGATTGAAAAACTATCCTGAATATTGACCTAAATCCAATATTGTTCCTGATGAAGATATTGTAAATTTAGAAAAAAAAAACCCAGTTGTTAGCTTCACCAACTAGAAAAATCAAGACAAATTTCATGATATTGTCTCTTCTTAGTCTACACGTTTTGCGGTTGCATCCTGTATTTAAAGATTTAAGATAATAGTAGGGTTTAGAAGAATTTTAGAAAATTTGGTAGCATAACTATGAACGAAATATAGAATTAAAATTTCATTGAATAAAAAAGTTCAGAGATATTTTTTATTAGATCACAAAACAAGGCGGGTTCAGAAAATAATAAATACTTGAGGGTGAATTTGGACTTTTACGAATTACTATAAAACTCTCATTGAAGAACAATTAAGAAACTTGGAATTTTCTATTGTTTTACCTAGTGCACTTTCGATAGGTGGAAACTGTACTCTAGAGGACGTTAGTATTCAAATCGTAAAGAGGAGGATCTTAGTGATAATCGAGATAATAATTTTGGATTCTAAAATATAGGAAAACTGTCCAAGAAGGTGTCAGAAAATGTGTAGTAGCAAGAGATTTGATGTATGTCTAGTATTTGATGTATGTATGATGTATTTGATGTATGTATGATGTATTTGATGTACTTCAACAGTTCCATTGTGGTCGATCATATCAGAGAAGCATCTGTGTTTGAAATTACAAGAATCAATTTTGCTAGACCACCCTATCAAAAGGGAAACCTATAGCCATGGATCATTATTTATACCTATGCAGTATTTAAAGCTATAAATCTAGAGCTGATAATTTCATTAATAGCAGATAGTTTTCTGCCTTCATTCCGGACATATGTGGTTCGAAAGGAAGACTTTTAATTGTTTATTTGGATAACGGAACAAACTTGGTGCAAATACAGTACTGTTAATAAAATCGATTGGGCAGTCATTCCGCCATCTTTTCCTTAGTGGGGTGGTTATTGGGAAATATTGATTGAATTCGGTATCAAGAAATCCAAAAAACACCACTTTTTGCAACTACCATTAATTACGCAAATTTTTTTGCCAATTTTAGATTCTACTTTCACAAATTCAATTATCTGCTGCTCTTTTGTGACTTGATCATACCTATTCACTACACTTCTTCAGTTTAATTAATATGCGCAACCGTATGTCGTTTCGTTGGAAATGATTGGAGACTGATATAAAGCCAAATAGAAGCCCCAGGTGTTTGTTAAAGGAAGGTTCGTAAATACTTCCCGTTTCAAGATCGGAAATTAAATTTAAATTTCATAAATAGGTACCCCTAACTTTGCGTCAAGGGTGAAACAAACCCTTTTTTCACTGTTCGTTTTTTAAGACTCAGCTTAAACTGCAAACGAATCGATTTTTGTTCATTAGAAAACCATTTTCTCATTCACCTTTAATGGTTGAGGTTATTTTACATTCAGATGAACTCTGTCGAATTTGTCCGAGATTTTTTTTTCTTTTCGGAAGCAAATACGTGTGCCATATCCATATTCTGCCAATGTACAAGACATTTTAATATTTTTTCCCAATCTAAAATATCAACCTCTTGAATTTAAGCATCTCAATACAGTTATTCGTCATCAACTTTTTGTATCCTTTACTTCGACTTCTGGAAAATTATCTATACGGTTTAGAATTGAATCGTTTTACTTCATTTTATAGCATTATTAACTGATTTGGATGAAAATTTCTCTTTTTATACACCTCTAGATCTATAAAAACCGTGGATTCAACTATTTCTGCATGTGTATGTGGTGGAATACAGAAGCCGTTTTAAGGTGGAAAGTAGTAAGCAATTGATTTCTAAAAAAATGTTTCTTTCTCTTCAAGAGATATAAATAAGTTGATTTACTTTCTAAAGGAAAAATGTGTCATTAAAATAATTTCGCATCAAATAAATCTGCTTAAAAAGCACAAAAGTATTTTTAAATGTTAACATCGTTGTCAAGATCATCCTTACGTATACTGAAATTTCTTAAACGCTTTTGAAATATATCTTTGTGTCCTACATTTTGTGAAACAAACATTTTATGAGACACCGATCAAATAATTTTATGAAAAACAATAATTAAGATTCTAAACTACTTATTTTCAAAGTAATACATTAAAAACATTCGAACCTTTTTTTTAAATAAATTATTACTTCTTTGTCAATATTTTGAAAACCAATTCCTATCAAAAAGTAATTAAATAAATGACATTGATAAAACAGAATAAATTCACGATTTTAATATTATGAAAAATATTTTTAGGTACATTTGTAATGTAAAATTGAAGAGAATAGTTATAAAATTGCTTCATTTAAATTTGATTCCATATTCAATACATGTAACTTTAAAATTATCTAATGTGTAATATTATCTTAGCAGTTCGTGTGTGTATTACTTAAATACATATATTATTTGAAACATTACATTTTATTTATTTTTTAATGTTTGAAATAAAAAAAATTTTTGATTAATTATAATTCTTTATAATTATAATTTTTAAAAGTCGTAAAACCTTAAGTGTGATTTATTTTAGATTTTTGATTTGTACTCCAAGCTAAATGAAACCATATTTATTTTAATTAAAATTAGTAGAAGTAAAGAATATAATAAAAAGATACAAATTACGGAAGAACTTACTTGCAATCTACGTTACAATTGCTTCGGCAGTTTTGTAGATTATCAAAATCTTCCTCTTCATATTCGCATGTCTCTAAGAAAAATACGACATTTTGCATAAGACAAATTAATTTTTTTTTTGTTTGTGCAACTAATTTTACCATACATAGTTTAGTTTAGTTTTTTCATTAACGTCGCACTAGAAGCAACACGGACGACAACAATGGCGACGGACTTCGTAATTTTGAACCACGGTCAAGTGACGTTTATCATACATAAGAGTTGATACCTTGTCCTTTACAATTAAGCTAATACTCAGTCTCATTTGTTGTGCAATTTAAAGGAAATCATCTCTCAGATTTTTTCATTGAAACAAGCCCCTTCTTTGATACGTTCCTTTGAAAACCGATCAAAATTCTTATAAAAAGTACATGCACCATATTGTAAATTTGGGAATAAGTTTCACAACTTTAAAAAGCCGTGTAAGATGAAAAAATTCTAAATATTTTTCAAAAAGACCATGCAAAAAAAGTAATAATGAAATCAGTATTACATACTTATAAAATAACAAAAGATTCATTTTTATTACAAAAAAAAAAAAAAAAAAAAAAAATTAGTGTACATTGAAAATGCAATCCATAGGTAATCAACATATAAATATTTAAATTGCAATTAGGAATAAAACTACTAAATAAGAACTATTCATCACTACTTGATAACAAGAGTGTTTATGTATTACGAATTAGATCAAATATTCTATCTTCAGTACATGTGTCAGATATATCAAGCCCAACTACTGGCTTTGATTCAAACGAAGAATTTCGTTCATTATTAACAGCCTCTGTTGTTGTTTTTGTTGTTAAAAAGTTTGATATTGACAGCTGTTTTTTTTTTTTTTTTTTTCATTTCTTTTCTTTTTTTGTTTCTCAAATTGCTTATATAATTCATAAAATCCTGCTACATCAAACTTAAGATTACATTGAAACTTAAATGCAAGATCCATGTCAGGCTCCTGAGTTAGAAAATGTTGTTTCATGCTTGAAGCAAATTTCACGCCTTCGCGTAATGAATCTGCTGTTAATAGCTGAACTTCACTTTCGACTTCGCCATTAACGACTCCATTTTTATAAACGGCCATAAATCCGAACAAATCGTCTTCATCCAAATGTCTTTTTAGTAACAATTCTTCGATGTCAGCATTTGTAAGTTGTTAAAACTTTCGCCACTAATTGCATTTGATAGTTATAATTTTAGAACACACAGCTGACTTTTGCACTACCAAACTTCTACTTTTTAGTTAAAGCAATTTTAGTAATGATTCATAAAATAATTTGAAGATAAGTTTGGCAATGAATCGGATGAAGATATATAAACATGATAGATTTTTTTGTTTTATTAACGGGTGGGATAAATGATCTATCAGAATTAAATACATGCAGTTATAATGAAATAAATAAATTTTTCGCACGCATTTTTCATCATCTGCCAAATTTGACAAATTTCGTTGGTTATAGTCAACCTCTTTTTTTAGGGTAATCCAATTTTCAATGACATCTACTGAAAATCTAATGCTGTGTGCAAGTTAAAATACAACAAAATAAAAAAAGTTATGATAAAATTCGCGTATTCCACGTAACTCCAGAATACAAAGTAAACAACCCATGATGTAGACCAAGTCATTCGCACATTTGTGGAAATAAGAGGAGGGGGACGAATTCATATTGGAACAAAAAATTCGTGTAAAAAATACATTGATAAACCGTATAATTTCAATATCGTGTAAAAAAGGAATTGAGTGCGTATGTACGTACATACGTGCATACATACAAACACGCATGCATGCATACATATGCAACTCCTCTAGAGATTTAAGCGATAATGAGGTAAAAATTTCTAATAGAATTACAACATTTTGTACAAAACTTGGTGTCAATATGAATAATATTAAATTTGCTAAATATTTTTAACACTAAAGTTTCATGAAAAAACCGGTAAAATGTACAGCTTTTCGAATACATTTATTACTTTTGTCGGTAGAAGACCACAAAAAATTATGCACAATGTGGAAGTGCCAAGTAGTGGAATTATTAAAAATTGTGCTGATATAGTCAAATATGTTAATAACTAGCTGATACCCGCCCGCTTCGTTGGGCAGACGATAATATATTTTGGAACCTATACGTAAAATAACAAGAAAATTTTCAACTTTTAAACGATAATTATAATCTGAATTTAAAATTTTAAGAAATTGATTATCTGTAATAATGGTTATCCACGACTTTCAAACATATGAGAAAAGTATTTAATTGTTAATAGTTTATCAATGAAAATGTCATTTAGCCAGTAAAGCTGTCGTTGAACAGAATTCCGCATCACTCATGAGGTACTGCGTAGTGCGATGCGTTCCCATTATTCTACATGGCGGGTCCCCAGTAGGCCTAAACCATGTAAAAATCGCCAACATAAAAATAAAAATACATTTTTATGTATATTTTTTATTTTTTAAACCTATTAAATCAATTTTTTGTGTGTATTACATTTCTATTTTCTTTATTTCAAATGCATGGCAATTTTTGAGAATCACAACTACATTTTTATTTTTTATTATATCAATTTATTACATTCATTATTATTTTATCTTATTCTAATTTTAGAAATAGTTAAATATAAGAAAAATTAAAAATGCTCCGTCACCAAGAGTTTTGAAAACTTTGAAAGGAGTAGGTATTCCATTTATCCAAATATATTCAACATCCATTATTAAAAACTATAACTGAAAAGTAAATATGAAAAATCAATTTGTTTTAACCTACAATGAAATACTTTTCAAGTTAAAAAATATAACCGAAATTAATTTTTTAAAATCGAATTATTTAAAAATTCAACAAAAAATAAAGTATAATAAAATTTTTTAGCAAAAAGTCACCCGTATTACGTTATCCTTTTTGCAAAGGGATAACTTTTACGCTAGCATTATATCTGGGACTGCAATTGAATAGACAGAATAGCTCTTAAAAATTCATAGCATTAAAAATAATTATGCATTCTGAAAACGAAAAAATATCCAGCCATTTTAAAAAATCAAAAACGTTTATTTCCTAGAATCCAAAAACTAAAAATTGCCAAAATACAGAAACAAAACTTTTGCATAATATTTACATTAGGTTACAGTTAATGCGTACATCAAAATAAATATTTTGACAGCTACTTATTTTTTTTATCTATGACATGAATAATTATTCATTTATTAAAAGCCAACTTCAATATCTTCGCAAGATTGCGTTTAGATTTACAAATGTAATTTATCAATCATTATTAATAATAAAATACTTTTCTCATAAATTTAAAACTTAAGTCTAGATTCCACAACAATAAAAAATTATCGTTTGCTCAGCAAAGCGGGCTAAAATCAGCTGGGGTTACCATAGTATAGCTTTTTAAAATTCACAATGCAAGGTCATTGAAATGCTTCGACTTTCTGGTGGAAGATATTTGATGATAAACCGTAAGAAGTCGCCATTTTAGTATTTTTCAACATCCCGCTAAGTTTTGGAGCTAAATTACACTTTCACCAACCGTGGTATTCAAAACTGATTTATTTCTATCGCCAAATATGTACGTTTCCTGTTTTCGACAAGCACGAAATTTCGTATAAAGAGTCTCTTCGCCAAAATCTTGCCAATCCTCCATCAGCGCTTCAATATTAAATTATTTGGTATTTTTCCATTCCGCACGCGCAAATCTCGCCAAGTAAACCTAATTGGTAGCAATACACAGTATACATATGAAAAAAATAAGTTCCGTTTGGCGTCGGTCATGTCATTTTTGGCGATAAAGTCGCCAAAAATGGATAAGAAAAGATTAACGAATGAAAATTACATTTTGGATAACAATTCCATAAAATCCGTTCTTAGTGAGCGTCTACATCGCAAAATGAGTAACTGTACTAAATTTCAAGTCAATCAGTTGTATAATCTTAGAGATATCGTGATGAGTCAGTCAGTGGTATTTCGCTTATATATATATATATAGATAAACAGATTTATGTTTTTTATAGCTCTTTGATGATCATTTTAATTCAATAGATATTGAATTTATATTAGAGATATACAAGAATATATTTAATATTATTTAAGCTATTGCGTGTGATGAATTTGATTACTTGGTTGAGTTAGAGATGAGAGAGAATTATGAAATTTGTATTGATAAAATATATAAGCAAATAAATAGTATACAGCAAGGCGGACCAGCAAATATTTGTTCAATCAGCATTTATCTGTATTATTATGAAAACAATTTTCATGATGTTAATAATTTCAGAATGTTCAGAGGTATTTACGATGTTATTTTCTTTCAAATTAATAATAATTATGATGTCAAAATTCTGATATTTTAATTTTGAGTATTTAAGTGTATTTCAAACTGATATTTATGTAAAAGAAGCGGAATACTTAGATATTTCCTTAAAATTTGAAAATAATAAAGTTTTCAGTAATTATTTTGACAAAAGAGATTTTTTATACTTCAAGATTCATAAAAATCACTTGATAAAATGATAAAAATTACTTTGAGATTTTTATTTAAATACAAGCATGCTTAAAAATTTATTTCATAACTATATGTTGCGGAATATCTTAGTGATTTTTCAAATGGAGTCGAGTAATTATAATATTGTTAAAATTGGAAAATTTGTACGGATGCTAATTTTCCCATTAATTTTAGAAAGAAAAACTTATAATGTAATATTTAGAGGAAAAAGGTAATATTTAAAATTTAGTATTTAGATAAACTGTAATTTCTAATTTTTAGATTTTCTTAAGATTTTGTTGGAAGTTAACGCAGTGATAACCGAGACACAATCCTAAAACAGGTTTATTTACAGTCACATATGGTATTCGTAATGAAGGCATATATAAAAGACAGCGTGGTAGCGTAAGCTTTCCTTTGGAAATTCAACAGAAGTGGTGACGTGTTAATTCTGAGAACTTCGCTATCCTTTGTGCGCATGCGCAGCCAGGTTGCATGACGCAATCTTTTCTAAGTTGTGGGAAGGGAACAGCAAATATGCATTGATATCTAATAGATTTTTAATGTGTTTTTTATTTATAATTATATTTTTAAAATCGTTTTATACTTTTTCTTATCTATTTTTTCTTTATTCTCTGGTTTAAGCTTTTTAAAACTATTGATTCCAACCAGTATTCTCTTCCTCTGATAGATAATGCTATATTTTGTTTATATATGCCTTGTTAAATAGGCTGCATAGTACCCTAAACAATGACAAAAGTATCGATTTTTTTTGCATTTTTTGGTAACCATATGTTTTCACAAAGTTTATATAACTTAGAATACCAAATTTTCCTTTCCTTTTTTTTCTCTTTCTATTTTTCTTCTTTTTCCTTTCTTTGCTAAGAAAATACCGAACGAAACATTCTCGAATTGTTAAGATACAATGTTCCGAAAGGATGCATTCAATGATTCATTGTATCTTAAAAAAAATATTTATGAAAACTTGACGTCTGAAGATCCTAGTATGAAGCATCAGATTTCATATCTTTTGGATAAAACTGAAGGTTATCTTGATGTAACAAATACCTAATAATGTATACTGAGAATTAAGGTAATCTGTTCACAGATTCCCAATGCAACCTGATCGTAAGTCATCTTTAAAATTTTGTTTCGATCAAAGAAATGGATTTGCATAAAAATGTTCAATGTTACATGCGTTAATTCTGCTTAAACATTAAGTGAAAATGCTCTTCAAAACAGTTGATTGATACCTAGTTGCATCAAGTATCAAGCGATGTTAGCAAGCGTTAATTTCCTAATGCTTTGGAGAAATTCTCTTTTATTTCAATTTGGATATAATGGCCAATGAAACTTTTAATTTCTTCAAGGCAAAATATTTAGATGGCCATACCTGATATGGAAAATCAAATGTTGCTTGATATTTGTGAATATGTCAAAAAAGAATACGGTTCGATGAGCGACAATGATATCGTAGAGTTGGAGGCCTCTTATGATGGAAGTTGGTTGACAAGAAAACATACTTCAAACAATGGAATAGGCTGTAATATCGACCTACTGGCTGGCTTTGTGATACATTATAAAATAATATAAAAGTGTTGAGAAGAATGCCAGAAAAATAAATTTGGCCTTGGAGAAGGCAGTGCGAAATTCGAATTATGATATTCAGGCCATCAAACATGTTTGTAGTGATACACGTGTCGAATAGTCTGGTTCTTTGGATGTATAGCCAACTAAGAGATTGTTATATAGATTTAATACATTTCTTTATAAGAAAACATAGATCAATCGACGTAAAAGAGAGTGTTCTTCTGAGAAAGTCGTCCATCTCTGAAAAAGCAATTAGGTGCAAGAAACTGTTTGGGACCCTGAATGGATTTTAAAGTAAAAAAAAACACCTAATAGAAATAAGAACATATATTGCTAATGTATGTTTATTTAATACGTGATTTTATTTTTGCTAATACAATAATTACTTTAGAAAAATTATAATTTTTGCATTTTCAGTTTCAATGTTTAATATATCAAGTACATTTAAGCGTTCTTCGTGCTTGCTTAACTAAATGGTGTCGAGTGCAATATATGAATTTAACGTCGGAACGTTAAATGTGCTAGAAACATTTCAGAATGTTCATGACCTTGTAACTAATTCGTTATAAAAACAATTAGCAGATTCCCCTGATTGTAGAAGAATATATTTTGGAAAAAATATAAGTGAGAGATAGAGAGCTCGCGCTACAAAATTTCAAGCAGACTTAATTGAGCCAACTTAAATACGAGAAAGAATTAGGGTTTATGTGTAAAGTTATAGTTGCTTATAATTTTCTAATATACAATTGTTATTGTTTTGAATAAGCTTATTTTGTTTAGAACTTTAGTGAAAGTATTAAGATAAGATTAAACTCAATATTTTCTGTCACTGTATTAACCAATATTAATAATTATAATCAACCAATATTAATATAACCAATATTAATAAAGCTTATTTTGAATAAGAAAAAAATATATTCTATCATATTTTGTAAAATTTTGTTTAAATTCATATCATAACTTTAAAACAACATATCTAATTCCTTTAATGAAAATTTTGCCTTAGGATACAGATATAAATTCATGGCGTAAGATCCTGCAAATAAGGTGGATGGTTTAACACTGGGATGCTGTACTTGGTTAGATATTTCTTGACGGACAATGTGAATTTAAGCGGCGCATTGTGTTAATTCTTTGATGTATTTTAATCTTGGGTTTAGTAGATTAATTTGGTGGATTAAATTCTGGATAGTCTCGCAGATTTGGCTTTCAGTGAGCATTGGAGTGTTGCTCTCAGGAGGTGCAATCTCCATTGGGTTTGGGGCCAGGACATCGGCCATGTTAGGCTTATTCAGCTCCATTATGTGGTAGGAGAATCCATGAATTATTCACCCACAATTCGGGTAGTTTTTTCCTTATCATTTCTCGGAGTTCAGCAGAAAAATGAAGGTAATAATGTTGATTAATATTCGAGCTTTTTTGTCTCCCGACGAAGATGAGGTCTTTCAGTGTATGGATTGGCGATGCATTTAAGAATCATAGGTAAAAATCCTCGATTTATCACGCGATATTATAATTAGTGAAATTAGTGAAAGCCACTTGAATGCGATAAACATTCATTGACAATACATTTCTTCTTTTAATAAATTATAAATTTCAGTAGCAGGTTTCCCATGTTTCAAGTATTCTTTCACGTCTATTAGTTAGTCAATTATCATTTTTTAAGAGGAGACTACATCTTTACCGATTTATTTACAGAAGTGAAAGGCAATGCATTTGCAACAGAACGTTTCACGCTAAACAGCGGTTGGTCGCTGGTATTTGGCGAATGTGTATTTCTTCTGCAGTAACGTCAGTCTCGATAATTCATATCCAGAAATCGTTTACATGTGTATGTATATATATATATATATATATATATATATAT